>JAUNZO010000580.1:0-84240 GCA_031894775.1 Chloris gayana
GACGAGGGGGTGGTGTTGACGTCAAAAGTTGCCGACACACCGTCGTCCGGAGAGTCCACCGAAACCCGGCCGACGCAGGGCCCCGTGCTCCCAACGGACCGGCTCGGCTCGCCGATGTTCGTGTGCGCTGGTGCGTGCGGATGGTTTTCCTGCAAACCAACAAAGACAATAAAAGAGTGTAAAATTTTAGGTCATCGGCCCGGATAGACCGATGTACGGCCGTGGCCGATTCACGGCATAAGATAGACAAAATCGGCCATCGATCAGGAGCAACACGGCCCATCCATTTATGTATTAAATGCCAGGCAAACGGACTGCGATACAAACGATACGAAATCGGCCGATGCTATAACATGCGATCGGCGGCTAGCAGCCGATTCCGTCGGTAAACGATCACATCATTAAGACTTTGCAGGGACGCATTATCGAATAAAATGTAAACAAGGAGATTATTAATGGGATGTGATTAATTTGATAGCAAGAAGATGGTTTAATCATCAATTAGATCAGTAAATCGGCCGATCAGGCATCCGGCCAATTTTGCCATTGATTATAGTAGTGAATTATTTAGATCTATCTAAATGTATAATAATGATCGATAAAATCATACTAATAACTCGGGTTCAAAAAGCAACTTTAACAGATTTGGTACTAATTGAACATAAAACAGCTAATGAACGTGATAAGCAATCGGCTAAACACTCCGAAAGAACGAGTAAGACAAATACAACCACACAGATCCCAAATCAACCGATCGCTCCAACAGGACAAGTCAAGCGATGGCACGCGGCTGGACCGAGTCTAACGGCCGCGCACGCCCGGCCGATTTAGGACAAGCACAATCATAAACGTCTTAACTATGAAAGTAAGTCTACACCCTAGCCAATCGGCTGCATGCGCCTAGGACAAGTCAACTATCGCAAAGGCAAACACGGGACACGTCAACCGAATCTGCACGATCGAATCGGCCAAGATGTAAAAGAATTCTCATAGCGGCTACTGTGACTCGAACGACCAGATCCGAGCCAATCGGCGCCATGAGCAAAGGCTGGAACGGGGAGGCGGGACAAGTCAAACTACCTCCACCACGAGCCCGGACCGGGTCAACTTGACTCATCCCGGCCGATACTCACTACGCCGATCGAAAACAGATCCGGTCGCCGGATAACTAGCAATTAAGCCATCTAATTACGAACAATGCGCCGAGAATTAGACAACATAATTACCTTGTCAAGCCAACGTGTCGTCGGCCGGAGCCCGAAGATCCCCGCGAAAACGGTAAAGACTTGACGAGAAAATTAGGGTTTGGCGATGCGCCGAAAGTTGTATTGGATGTGAATCGAGTTTACATGTTACATCCGAGTATGTATTTATACTCGGCAAAAGAATCCTATTCGGACCCTCCTCGAGGCCGATTTCCTAACCGACTAGAATCCTTTTTCCAAAACTAACTATTATTTCTAATTTTATAACGTGGGCCGGGCCCATCAATGTTGTGCTCTTACGTTGGCGTCCGCGCACGATTCCCGGGAGAGACGCGCCTTTTACTCGCCCAAGCGGCCGTCGGCCTTACGCCCACCGGCCCTTTTTACCTATAGTCGCTGACAATGGGTCCCTTGGTCAAAAACCGGCGTCAACACATGTCCCCCGGTCCGGGGTATGCAACGCATGCGTCGGACTGATTTATCCTCTTTTCTTGCGCCGGTTTTACTGCCCGTCACCTCTTCATAAAAGCCGGGGTTACCCCTGGTCATTTCCCATCTGTTTCCTCTCCTTTGGCTTTCATCTTCCCCTGCTCTAGCGACCTTTGCCCTTTTCGAGCCTTTTCAACTTCCCACCGCGCCGCCGTCGTTTTCTCTCCCGGTGACCATGAATCCCACTTGTTGCTGCTGCTGCTGCCGCCGCCGCACGACCGAGTCGTCGCCACCACCAACGCCGTTCCGGAGGTAATGTACATTCGGGCATCCCTCTTCTCTACTTTTGCAATTTTCTTTGTGTTCTTGTTCTTGTTCATTTTCACAATCTATCTTCTTTCCGTCTTGTTTCTCATTTTAGCCCTATTCCTTGTTTTTAGGAGATCCGGAACCAAATCGTCATCCCTTCTAACATCCCGACCCATTTCTTCTTGGGCCCCATGGGCGATCCGGACCCCACGGATCTCATACGTGCCGAAACGAACCGGGTCCCGTTTCGGCAACAATCTCCATTATCGGCCGAGTGGTCCGGTAGCTTTAGGTCATGGCCGACTCTGTCGCGGGGTGGCGGGATTGGTATAACCGGGTATCGGCCGCCCATCGGCAAGTTTGGGCCGACATCGGCATCGCCCATGCCATCAAACTCTCTCTAGCCGATCACCACAAGAACGAACCATTGCTAGCGGCCGCTTCTTATCTCGCAGTCGGATGCCCTGAACTGCTTCATGTTCGGGCACGGCCGGCTACCATGACCCTCCTGGACACGGTCATGTTGGCCGATTTGAATATCACGGCGGAGGCCACCCCGGACGCCATCCGCATCAAGTCCACCCACCGGATCAATCCCAAGGACACCGGGGGTTGGAAGGTCTATATCCGGACCTACAACAAGGGGCACGGCTCGGTCGATCGCCGCGAGCACGTTGCCTTTCTCAACATGTGGCTTGACCACTTCTTCTTTTGTGGGGTCAGCGTGAGCCCCACAAACAACTTCTGCCGATAGCCGATAGATCGGCCGACGGCTATGCCCTTCCTATGGGCAAATATCTTTTAGGGTCGGCGTACTTCCTTCTTCACCGAGGTTTCGGTGGAGTTGCGTTTTGGCCGATCAGTCAAGAACCTGGGTGGCCCTTGGTGGTTTATCCGGATGTGGTTGTCCCTTCACACCACCAAGGCCATCGATCCGGACCTCGGTGTCCTCACCTTCCCCGGCAATCACGCAGAATCGGCCACGCCCCGATCCAGCCGGTGTATTTCCTTCGGGGAAGCGCTATCCATGGCTCCGGGGCGGCCATATCGGATGACACCCTGGCTTATCGGTTCGCTGCCCTTTACAAGGGCCTCAACAATGAAAGTACGGATTGGTATCCGTACATTGATTTTTCGAGAAGGGATACGATACTCCTTTTCCGATCGACCCCACCTTCCCAACGGCCGACGGGGAGGCGGTCAAGATCTTCACCACCTGCCTCCGCCCTCGTCTGCTGCCGACGGGACTCGCTGCCGGGAGCAAGGCTCTTTGCTCCTACGAGTTCTACCACCCGTCGGTGGCGGCCCGTCAATTCGGCTTCGGCCGGTTGCCCCCGACCTCTTCTATGTGGGGCAAATAAAGGCGCGGGCTACCGTCGACAACGCCGTTCAATGGAATTGGCTCGTCGGCCTCACCGCCGATGTCGTCACCGGCGACTTAGCCGGATTTTCCCCGGCGCCCGGAGCACCCGCCTTTTCGACCGCTGGTGGGGCGAGTGGAACCGGCACCTCCGCGGCCGGAACACCGCTTCATTCTTCTCCGGCTTAGTCCTGAGCGAAGCCTTCGCCGAGGTATGTGTAGCCGATCTATTTCCATAAGGCCGATTTTGTAGATGAAACCGGCCACTCTAAATGCTCACCCTTGTATATTCTTTTTCGGTCGGACACGGAGGAGCCGCCGACCCGAGTATCGGTGGCCGGCCGATCGCGTACCGACGCCGAGCCCAATTGTTCCAAACATCGGCTTCACCGATCGTACTCCTGCCGAAGCTTTTGCGGCAATGATTCGAGGGCACCGGCTGCCCGCAAGGTCAAGACCAAAACAGCCGCCATCGAGAAGAGGAAGGCTAATGTGCCGGCCGCAAGGCCGACTCAAGCCCCGAAGCGCCACCGCGCGGCGTTAAAGCGACCTGCGCGCCCGTCCGACCCGGACTACTTCGGCGAACCATCTCCGCCGCGTCGGGTTATTATTGCATGATCGCCGATTCCCTCTTTACTTTACATAGTCTAACTATGAGTTCTTTGCGGGAATCGGCGGTTCTTCCTCCTCGTGCCGGACACCAACGCACGATAGGCCGATCCGCCTATCAACTCCCCCCGGCCGGGACGCCGACACCCGAAAGGCCGAGCCCCGTAGCTCCGGAACCGGCGGTTGTACCAAGCCGGGCCGATCCAAATCTTGCGGAGAGCTCAACTCGCTTGGATCGGCTCGCGTCTTCCGAGGTCGCCGCCGAAACCGAACAAGCCGGCCGCGTGTCACCTGCGGCTTCTCCCAAAGGCACCGCTGCTAACGAAGAATCGGTCGGCCGGGAGCCGCCCGCGGCTTCTCCTGTAGGCACGCTGCTACCGATGAGCCCGCCGAAGTTGAACAAGCTGGCCATGTGCCCGATGCTGCCTCCGAGGATGCTGCTTGGTGAAGGGGGATCGGCCGGCCAAGAGCTGATTGAAACATACGAACCTCGTAGGTTCAATGGCCCAGCCGATAGACGTCCGGCCGCTCCGCATCGACGCTTCGCGGGTTTGTTTTTACTATCTCCCTTTTATTTTCTTGATTGCTTCGATTATTAACTTCATCTTATTCTTCTTGGTATTTCGGGCACTCGGCTTCCCTCGTCTCGCGCCGATTTTAATATCTTCCTCTGGTCTTACTACCATGAACGAAATCGCGCGCAGGCTCGAGGCCTCTTCGGTCGGCTGCTTGGTGGCCGACGCACAACCCATAAGGGCCCGGTACTTGGAGGTCCGGACTGAGCTCCCGGAGGATGTGCGCGATGCTGCGCATCGCGTGGCATACATGGAGTATTGGCAAATGGACTTCACTCGTGCCCGGCGGCGTTTGGCTCGCCATGCGGAGCAGCGGCAAGCTGCGTTACTTGCCGATAACTCCATCAAGCGCTCCGAGGAGGAGGTCCGGAAGACCCGGGAGATGCAAGAGCAACTCTCAAATCGGCGGGATGAGCGCAAGCAATCAACCAGGAGATTGCCGATTTGAGAGCATCTGCGGCTCTCAAGGAGGAGGCGGCGGCGGCCTTGGAAGCTACTATTGCTTAGTTGTCGGCCGATGTGGCGGCTCGGCAGAAGACGACGGACGAAGCCATTCAAACGGCCGAGAAGATGGTCGCCGCGGCGCAGGCGATGTCGGCCCCATCGAGGATGACCTATTGGTCATGGCCAAACTCGACTCCACGCTGGCCCGCGCACTATCTGCTGTCCAAGACTTCTTGTCCCGCGCCGAGGCCGTTGACTATGCTTAGGTGTAATAGGACTTTGAACAAAGTTTTGGTTGTAAACATTTTTTTTTTTTGCACTAAGGGCGATATACAATCATATCGGCCATCCGAAGGCGATGTTCAAACATCGGCTAATTTATCGGTGACTTCCTCTGTCTTACTTTCATATATTTTTTGGGCTAAAGGCGATACTCTCGGTATCGGCCGTCTCAAGCGATGTGCATCGACATCGGCTGTAGTCTCTTTTAGGCCGAACACTATGAGTTAATCCAAATACTAGGATAATACTTGCTTCAAATACTTTCCATTAAGTGCTCGGCCGAATTCTTCCCCTTCTAACTCTTTCAAAATATATGCATTACCCGGTGCCGATCGGCTAATCAAATAAGGTCCTTCCCAATTAGGCGACCATTTACCAAACCGATTGTCCTTCACACCGATCGGCATCCTAAGCTTCCGGACCAAATCGCCCTCTTTAAACTCGTTTATGCACAACCTTCTTATCATAATGGCGGGCGACCCTTGCTTTATTCTGCTCTATTTTCTCCAATGCATCCAGCCGATTTTGTACTACATCTTCTAATTCATCCATCATCAATCCGTAGTACTTGATCGGCCGAAAGCTTTTGTTGCAACTCAATCCTTACGGAGCCGATAGCTGTCTCCCATGGCGATGCGGCTTCGTGCCCATATACCAGCTGATACGGCGCAACTTGCATAGCTCCATGCCGTGACATACGATAAGCCCACAAAGCGTCCATCAATTTCATGTGCCACTTACGAGGATACTCTTGTATTTTCCGCTTGATTAACTTGATCGGACTCTTATTCGCCGCTTCGGCTTGTCCATTGGCTTGGGCATAATACGGCGATGAATTAATCAACTTAATTCCCATCTCATCGATAAAAGATTGAAATTCGTCCGACGTGAATACTGATCCTTGATCTGTTGTGATTGTCTCCGGAATCCCAAACCTATAAATAATATGCTCTTTAATAAACGTTATCACGTCGGCCGTCGAAACTTTACGATAGGGCGCTACTTCAACCCATTTTGTGAAGTAATCTGTAGCTACCAATATGTACTGATGCCCTTTGCTCGATGTCTGGATTTATCCGGCCGATCATATCCATGGCCCTAAACCCTAAACCCAACTCGAATAGAACCAGGTGACAGCGAAGCAAACCATGAAAAGGCCGATCCGGACAACGACGAGTGGGAATAGCCTAACCCGCAAAGCCTCCTGAGTAGACGCCTCACCAAGCTGTGCGTCATACCGGCTGATGTGCTCCATAGTTGATGTGTTATCTTACCCGGAAAACTTGGAAAACTCGGGAATTTTATACTTATTGGGTAAAGCCACGGAATCCATCCGATCGGGGTAAGGTCGCCGATACAATGCACTTTTCTCCTTAGGCTTCAAATCGAACCGATCTTTCATCATATCGGCGATTTTAGCCATGAGGCTATTCATATCACCGGGTTCAGCGATCGCCGATCCGGTCCCCGTCATATAAGCTGTGTTGGGCTGTCCCCCGGTTGGGTGTATCAACCGACCGTTCCCGGAAATCCCAGTGCTAGTAGCCGGGAATAATGTACTGCGGAGCGATTCCATAACTCATGGCCGATTGGATCGGCCGTCCGATCATGAATCCATGTCCCCCGGCCGATGCGGTCGGCTGTGGAATACCGGATATCGGCCGTACTATAGTGGGTGAGTTCTCAATTCTACTCGGGCCGGTATTTGGTACGTAGAAGAAATTGGGCTGTTGTGCCATCTGCGGGACCGCTGCCACATTGGTTGGTGCCCCCAACTCGAAGCCGGCTGTTGTACATCTTGCCTCGTTGCCCTCTTCCGCTACCGACTTCTTGGGATCACTGTTATCCTCTTTGCTTGGCTGGGTTGCACTGGTACTTGCATTTGCATTGTCCTTGCCAGGCCATAGGTTAGGTGGCATGCCATACATGGGCTGAAACCCTGTTGGCGGTGTAGTATTACGGATGCCGATTCCCTGAATCGGTCGTACAGAGTGCCAACAGTCGAGTGTATGCAGGTCCGGAATATCCTTCGATAAACGATCCGCCATCAACCGTGTCCTTGATCAAATTCCCGATGGTGTTGGTCAACACGCCCGATTGATTGATTAGGGCTTGATGAATGGACGAGTTGACCATATCACCGAGTTGGTTGGCATCCGCGAGTCTCGGGCTTTGATTTGATCTAATTCTTCCGGATGCGAGAATCCGAGGGAAGTCCCCTTTCGTGGCCACTCGCCACGTGTCACCTGTCAAGGCTTGAAAGTACTTCTTCATTGCTTCGGCCAGGTACTCCCGGTACTGCAGCTTTTGTTCCGTTGTCATCTTCCCCCGGGCCGAAAGTGTGTTGTCATCGAAACTTCCCCATGGCCTTTGCCATCCGTCCCGAGAGGGACCGGAACGAAAATCGGCCGATTCTCCGCATCGACCATTGGTGTTCCATCCTCCCCGACTGCCTGCATGTACGACATCTTGATCTTGGTTGCTTTGGTCCCACCGGGCGTGCCAAAAAGTGTGTTGACGTCAAAAGTCGCCGACACACCGTCGTCCGGAGAGTCCACCGAAACCCCGGCCGACGCAGGGCCCCGTGCTCCCAACGGACCGGCTCGGCTCGCCGATGTTCGTGTGCGCTGGTGCGTGCGGATGGTTTTCCTGCAAACCAACAAAGACAATAAAAGAGTGTAAAATTCCAGGTCATCGGCCCGGATAGACCGATGTACGGCCGTGGCCGATTCCGGCATAAGATAGACAAAATCGGCCATCGATCGGGAGCAGCATGGCCCATCCATTTATGTATTAAATGCCAGGCAAACGGACTGCGATACAAACGATACGAAATCGGCCGATGCTATAACATGCGATCGGCGGCTAGCAGCCGATTCCGTCGATAAACGATCACATCATTAAGACTTTGCAGGGACGCATTATCGAATAAAATGTAAACAAGGAGATTATTAATGGGATGTGATTAATTTGATAGCAAGAAGATGGTTTAATCATCAATTAGATCGATAAATCGGCCGATCAGGCATCCGACCAATTTTGCCATTGATTATAGTAGTGAATTATTTAGATCTATCTAAATGTATAATAATGATCGATAAAATCATACTAATAACTCGGGTTCAAAAAGCAACTTTAACAGATTTGGTACTAATTGAACATAAAACAGCTAATGAACGTGATAAGCAATCGGCTAAACACTCCGAAAGAACGAGTAAGACAAATACAACCACACGGATCCCAAATCAACCGATCGCTCCAACAGGACAAGTCAACCGATGGCACGCGGGCTGGACCGAGTCTAACGGCCGCGCACGCCCGGCCGATTTAGGACAAGCACAATCATAAACGTCTTAACTATGAAAGTAAGTCTACACCCTAGCCAATCGGCTGCATGCGCCTAGGACAAGTCAACTATCGCAAAGGCAAACACGGGACACGTCAAGCTGAATCCGCACGATCGAATCGGCCAAGATGTAAAAGAATTCTCATAGCGGCTATCGTGACTCGAACGACCGGATCCGAGCCAATCGGCGCCATGAGCAAAGGCTGGAACGGGGAGCGGGACAAGTCAAACTACCTCCACCACGAGCCCGGACCAGGTCAACTTGACTCATCCCGCCGATACTCACTACGCCGATCGAAAACAGATCCGGTCGCGGATAACTAGCAATTAAGCCATCTAATTACGAACAATGCGCCGAGAATTAGACAACATAATTACCTTGTCAAGCCAACGTGTCGTCGACCGGAGCCCCGAAGATCCCGCGCGAAAACGAGTAAAGACTTGACGAGAAAATTAGGGTTTGGCGATGCGCCGAAAGTTGTATTGGATGTGAATCGAGTTTACATGTTACATCCGAGTATGTATTTATACTCGGCAAAAAGAATCCTATTCGGACCCTCCTCGAGCCGATTTCCTAACCGACTAGAATCCTTTTTCCAAAACTAACTATTATTTCTAATTTTATAACGTGGGCCGGGCCCATCAATGTTGTGCTCTTCCGTTGGCGTCCGCGCACGATTCCCGGGAGAGACGCGCCTTTTACTCGCCCAAGCGGCCGTCGGCCTTCCGCCCACCGGCCCCTTTTTACCTATAGTCGCCGACAATGGGTCCCTTGGTCAAAAACCGGCGTCAACAGGTGGATAGACGGTTTTTGATAAATTAATAACCTACACAAAAATTGCGGAAGTAATACAAGATACTAGCAGCGGGAAATAAAACAGATACTAGCAAAAAGAGCAGAGCGAGAGCAAACCTAGGTTATATGCATCATAATAAACACTAACAAGAAAAGAACAACAGAAAAAAAGAGAGAGGAGGCACGAATTTAACCCGTGGTCTCGGTGACTTGCCGTTCACCCTAATCCATGTTGAGGTGGATTCAAGCCTTTGATTCGCTTCTCTGTCAAGAACACACACCTCCAACAAGAAGGGCTCACACAAGAGAAACTTGATTTTAAGCCGAATCAATCCCTTGAACCTCTCCAAACCTCGATTTCACTAGAGTTACCCTTTACCGCTCCGGTGACGTGAGTACAAGACCTCTTACAGAATTCCCGGGCCTCCTTCACAATCTTCTTGAAGGGCTCATGGATTTCACACCACCAAGCCGACTAGGAGGCGACAACCTCCAAGAGTAACAAGACAATGTCACTCGCTTGATGAATACCTAGTGCCACAATGCTCAAATCACTCAAGAACAATCACTAGATTCTCACACACTTGCAATGGATCAATGGAAGCTTGTGTGAGAGAGAGAGGAGGGCAAATAGCTCAACAAGGTTTCTCATAATGTAAGAGAGGCTTCCTTGCACGAGAGGAGAGAGTATATATAGCCAAGACATAAAAAACTAGCCGTTCGACAACTCGCGCAATCGGCGGTCGGACCACGATCATGAGACGGTCGGACCGTACAAGGCTCAACGGTAACTTTTTGATCGGTGATTGGGCCGTTTGAATTCTCACGGTCGGACCGTGATAAACCAACGGTCGACCGCCACACTAGACATATCATTCAAAAGTTTCGAATACACACGGTTAGACCGCACAAAGGTCGCGGTCGGACCGAGTCGTCCTGTCGGTCGGACCGCACCCTCCTGGCGGTCGGATCGGAGTTGGGGTCCTTTTTAGGCCTCCCCGGACGCGAACGGTCGGACCGCTAGTTCACCGAGGTCGGACCGCCAGCCCTAGTCCGACTTGGTATTTTTAGAGAATTTTGGGGTTTGTCCACCCTAGAATTTTTTATGAGGTATGTGGGAGATATTTCGACGGGGGATGTTTCAAGGAATATTTGGTCATTCTCTCATTGGAAATTTGGTGAGCTTGAGCTGAGATTTCACAAAGTGGCAACTAACGAGCATCAAGTTACTAGAACATTTTTCCCTCTTGATAGTGCGGTAACTATACTAACAACCCGGTCATCTCAACATCTAATCACCTTATGACGGATAGAAGGAAAAACCTACTTTTATACCTTTGCCTTGAGCTGCCTTCTCCACTTGCTTTGATATTTATGAGTTGATCAAAATTCATACTTCTTCATTAGTTACCAAAACCCTTATAATAGGGCCTAGATGCTTCACATCCTCCCGGCAGCCTCGGCTCGGCCGGCGCAGCCTCCTCCTCGGCGACGGTCGGCAGATCCGGCCTCAAGCTCGTCGGCGCGGCCTCCTCCCCGACAGTCATCTTCATGTCCCCGTCCTTCGGATCCCCCATCGCCCACACCACGGGGTATCTCCGCCCGCGCCGCTATGGGGCTCCACTCGCTGCCGACGAGGAGAGGCGAGCCCGCTCTTCGATCCAACACTAGGACGATAGGGTAGGGGGTGGGGGGAGCATCCGGATCCACACCTCCCGTCTCTCGCGTGGCCATGTTCATCCGACCCACCATCCGCCGCCATCACTAGCGATAGCGGCAAGGGCAAGGATAGGGCCTTGTCGTGGTGCATCACGGGCGGTGACGCTAAACCACACGCTTGCCGTGGGCGTGCCGCTGCCGGACGCCATGTACAGCAAGTGGGCGCACGACCTCGTTCTACCGATCTCCATGGTGCAGATCATCGTCTACTTCCTCGTGCTACTGCTCGCGTTCGAGGTTAGGCGCGCCCGGGGCCGGCAAGGCAGCGACCGTGGCGGACGATGACATCGAGGGATCGCCGGCGGCGAGACGCCGGAGGTGGCACTCGCCGTCCACCTTCCGGCCGCCGGTCGAGTTGTTTGGATAAGGTGGCCAAGAACCCCCAACATGTCAGCAATAAGACACCAAAGAAAATACAATTTTTGATAGATATAAAGGAATTTTTATGACCTTAGACCTCACTACTTTAAAAAATCCTCTACACGATATGCAGTGAGTTATTCCATATAAATTCTGCATGTTCAATCCTTTGTTACAAATCACACTTTTCAGTCAAAAGAAGCACTTAAGTAAGCCTTTTCCCTTGAGAATGGCCTTGAATGCCCCACTAGATTTGATTTTTAGAATCGAACGTTTATCCGTTGGTTTTTGAATAAAATTTGTTTGTCACCTATGGACTAATTTTGATGATACCTAGATACAAGTGTTGTGACACTTGTACCTAATATAAAGGTTTGAAAAAAAAATCTTCTTCAATTCTATCTCAAGTAAGAATTATCGTTTTGTAATAAAATGTGAAAAGAAGAATATGGAACACTCTTTAGTGGTAATTTTTTTAGGTTAGTAGGTGCAATATAACTAATTGTAGTTTGTGAGTGGACCAGATAATGTGGTTGAGCATGAGTTAGGGTTTATTTATAATGCCCTTTCACTTTCACCGGTTCTCGAAACTGTCCTAAGAGAGAAATGATTTACACTTTTGTCATTTCTTCGGAACAAGAAAAATAAATAAATATGCAAAGTGTTTGTCTTCATCCGAAAACCGGAGCCCTTATCTTTCTTGTGTCGATCGGTTGTGTGGTCTCTCCACTGGCAAAAACAACACGATCAGTCACTTTCAGTCTAGTCTCTAGAAATGGCTCTAGAAATGTTGAGCGGTTTCAACGATCAAGTAATTTACAATGACAGACGTTACTTGCAGAAACCGTAAAATCCCTCCGGAATCGTCGCACCACTCCAAGAGTGGCCACGCGGACACGGATGTGGCCACACCCAGACATGAATCGTCGTCGGACGTGCACCACAAAACGCAGAGAAAGACGACGTGATTGGCCACGAGGAAGGCGACAAGTGCCGTCCGTGGCCCCAGCCATAGCATAAACCGTCCAGCATCTCTTCCCTCTCCGCCACTACCAGCTTTCAGTTGGCGGCGGCGGCGGCAATGGGGGCGGCGGCGGATCAGCAGGAGCTCAAGATTGGCCCGGTGGTGGTGCCTGCGCCGCAGCCGCGCAAGGGTGTGGCCTCATGGGCGCTCGACTTGCTCGAGTCCATCGTCGTCCGCCTCGGCCACGACAAGTCCAAGCCGCTCCACTGGCTCTCCGACAACTTCGCTCCGGTGAGAGACGAGACCTCGCCGGCGCCAGACCTCCCAGTCCACGGACACCTTCCCGTACGTATCTCGCCAAAGCCGCTACCTTTTTCCTTATTATTGAAAGAAAGATTTTGGCCCTGAGTCGACCAAAATCTCTTCCGACTTGGCAGTTGACCTCTATTTGCAATTGAATAAATTTAGGGGCCTCGAGTAAATCCCATGCCCCAGAAATAAAGGAACATCTCCGTTTACTCTTCATATTGAAACCTTAAACACATTATACCCAATTAGTTCTTGCAGAGCATGCTTTGCTTCTCTTTACCTATGTAAAGTCATGTATGTGTGGCCTTGCTATTTTTTAGAATCTCACTCGCCACTGATCTTCTGACGAAACGAAATTCATCTTGAAATTCCATTTACAGTAAAATAGTTGCTGTTGTCTGCCCCGGGACAGTACCATGAATTTGTATCTGATGCCTAGTGTAATTTGTTTCATTTTATGGATATTCAGGTGGGATCCTCTCCACCTATTGACCATCTAAAAAAAAATAGCTTGTATTCTTGTTTTGATATTCTGCGATAACAACCTTTACTATAAAACTATATTGAACAATGTGTCCCCTTTGAGGGTTTACCTAAATTTACTAACTGTTGAACAATTTCAAATTGACCACCGCTGACTAGTTTCTATCTTCACCATGTACTTTCCGTGATGCCCGGGAAGCCTTGATGTTGGTTAGGTTATCATTTCGAAAAAGCTTCTCTTGAAGCAACTTATTTTATTTTCTTTTGATTTATATCTCAGCATTATATAAGAAGACCTGCTTTCTTTCAGAATCTGTTGCCAGTCAGCTCCCTAAAATAATATCTTTCCTCTTTAGTTATGCGACTGCTTCTTCTTTCCTTCTTCCAACAGTGTTCCTTTCCTGTCCTCTGCAGGAATGTTTGAATGGAGAGTTTGTCAGGGTGGGGCCTAACCCAAAGTTCGTCCCTGTTGCAGGGTATCACTGGTATGACCTCTTACTTACGGAAAACCATTCATTTATTTTCCTTGCTCTGAGGGTACTTAGAAGGCTCTTAACCATCCTTTTATTAGCATTGTTTTGTAAAGTAAAAAGGAGAAGAAAATTATCCATAGACGTGTTATGCATGGCTGCCATAACCAGTGCTTGGGTGTGCATTTGTGGTTATTTCTTCCGTGATGCAAATCTCTTTCTATATGGTATCTTACTTCTTTTTTCCATTGCAGGTTTGATGGTGATGGGTATGTGATACAAGCTGTTCCATTTGGAATGCTATAGATCTATATATACATTCAGTTTCTCCTTTAATCCTGTTGCCATATAGGACTGCACACATACAGTTCAATTCTCATTTGAAAACGTTTCTATTCTGTTTGAATCAATTCTTGGTGTGATCTTTTAGGCAGCACCGTGCTGGCACAGAAATTATGCATATGCTGGCTGTTCAAATGTGCACAATCGCTCTGTTTTGCTGTCTTACAACAGAATTAGGATAGGATATTTGAAGCACTTCACCTAAGCTCTAGTACTCCTCATAACTAATCAAACCTAGTACTATCATTGTATCATGAGGTAACCTCAAAACTAAACTACAGCTAGTGAAGAAGTTACTATCCAATTGGCACATACCATGCTGGATAAAGGCTCTTTTTTTTTGTGGGTAAGGGCTTTAAGTTGTATCTCATGCAATGCGATAGTTTTGAGTTTTGCATGAAAAAAAAGAAGGGCCAGAATGAGAATCATGTGAGTAATCAATGTTTTCCTCTTAGAAAGGGAGAGATCTTGGGATATAATGAAAAAGACATGTGATATACCACCAACCCTGCCCCCAAAAAAAATCATTTGATTTTCTTACATGATGTGTTGTTCATCATTTCCTATAGAATGATCCACGCAATGCGTATTAAAGATGGAAAAGCCACATATGTATCACGATATGTGAAGACCGCTCGCCTCAAGCAAGAAGAATATTTTGGTGGAGCGAAGTTTATGAAGGTAAATTCCTGTGATTGACTCAGAATCTGAATATGGTTACTTGTTAGTGAGTAACCATTAATTACTGTAAAAGGCTATCATCATCTCTGATGTGTTTTCTGTTTAACTAATTGGTGAGTGTACCTGTTTTGCTGAATTCACTAAGATCCTTAATACATACTATACAGAGGTTAATTTGATCTTTCTACTTTGCTTTGAAAAGTTTATTTGAAAATTATAGTCATATTGCCATGCAGAGGTTAACATTACAGCATGTCCGAATTTTGGACCTTACTCTTTAGTTTATCGACTTATGTTGAAATTATTCTATCTAATAATTCAAGGCTAACATTCATCCTAATATGCACCGATTCAAAGGATAACTCTTTAGTAGTACCCATCTAGAATTCAATTACATGACGTGATTTTCCTCTCACAATACTTTTCCAGATTGGAGATCTGAAGGGATTTTTTGGATTGTTTATGGTCCAAATGCAACAACTTCGGAAAAAGCTCAAAGTTTTGGATTTTACCTATGGATTTGGGACAGGTACGGCTTTGCCATATGCTGTGCCTGTTCAAGTAATTAACATGTCTCCACAAGGACATTTCTCTCTGGATGATGAATCTTTTAACATATTTTTCATCACCATTGGTTTGAGTTGCAAGTGTTAATCTGGCACTTGTTTTTCAGCTAATACTTCACTTATATATCATCATGGTAAACTCATGGCTCTGTCAGAAGCAGATAAGCCTTGTAAGTACTCAGCTCAGTGTCACAATCTTTTCTGTGCAGACAAGCATTTCCTTCTTGATGAATCATTGGGGATCATGTGTTTCTACATTCATTTTCAGATGTTGTTAAGGTCCTTGAAGATGGAGATTTACAAACTCTTGGTTTGCTGGATTATGACAAAAGGTTGAAACATTCTTTCACCGCTCATCCAAAGGTTGATCCATTTACAGGTATATACATCGAACACTAAGCTCTGCTTTCCCTTTTCATCCCTGAAAATTTGGTTTAATGTTGTATTTACTTTCTTTCAGATGAAATGTTCACCTTTGGGTACTCGCATGAACCTCCTTATTGTACATACCGTGTCATTACCAAGGATGGTGCTATGCTTGATCCTGTGCCAATTACAATACCTGAATCTGTAATGATGCATGACTTTGCAATCACTGAGAATTATTCAGTTTTCATGGACCTCCCTTTGTTGTTCCGACCAAAGGTGTGTGTTATTTGTGGTGAAAACGTTTTATTTGCAATGTACAACGTTTATAAACGCTCATCCAATGGATACCCTAGTTCATATATGCTGTACGAGATGCAGACATTTATTTCTTTTAGCAATTGGGAAATGATTTGAACCCCTCTGTTTAACTTGAATCTATTCTTATATGAAGGAAATGGTGAAGAATGGTGAGTTTATCTACAAGTTTGATTCTACAAAGAAAGCTCGTTTTGGCATTCTCCCACGTTATGCAAAGGATGACAAACTCATCAGATGGTTTGAGCTGCCCAATTGCTTCATATTTCATAATGGTACAACATTGTTACCTTTCTGCTTAAACTATTAAGGTACCGTTAGCAGTATTCCAGTATACTTTCTTGATATGGTGGTGCCTTAGCTTAGAGAAGCTGTTTGACACAGGGCAAAAAATAAAAAATGGAACTAACCTGTTAATGATGATGAATTGTCTGTGGTTTGTAAAAGTTACTTTTGGCTTTGCCTGTTCTATGATATCCATGTATTTAGATGCGATATTATATAACTCTAATTTTTAATGGTTTTTACCAATACAGCTAACACATTTTTGGAATGAAATGCCTAGCGTCTATGTGAGACATATGATGAAATAACCACTTTAAAATAGTATGGTATTGTGAAGAACAGAGCCAAATATAGAGAAACATTTCTGCTTAAATTGATCCTTAGAAATATTTTTTGTCACAGCAAATGCTTGGGAAGAGGGTGATGAAGTTATTCTGATTACCTGCCGCCTTGAGAATCCCGATCTGGACAAGGTGAATGGGCATCAAAGTGACAAGCTTGAGAACTTTGGGAATGAGTTGTATGTGCCTTAAAGCTCTATCTTTTATTTTGGTTTCATGTGAAACACAATGTCTGTCCTTGCCCTAATGTTAATTCCTTAGGTACGAGATGAGATTCAACATGAAAACTGGTGCTGCTTCACAAAAGCAACTGTCAGTTTCTGCTGTAGATTTTCCGCGTATCAATGAGAGCTATACTGGCAGGTACATCAATTGCAAGTTTCGACTCAAGTTAGGAATGGTATACTCTTGTAGGATGGCAACATGTTTATTATCAGTTGTGTTATTGATTTTTAGTCTTGATCTGTTGTGTTCACTTCACCATGCCAAGCACCGTCAACTCAGAATCATTTGGTGATTCTGTTCGTACTTTATGATGTTTGTGATGCTGATTTGCTACTTTGCTGAAAACAGAAAGCAGCGGTATGTCTATTGCACTATACTTGACAGCATTGCGAAGGTGACTGGCATCATAAAATTTGATCTACATGCCGAACCAGAGAGTGGTAAGAAAGAGCTTGAAGTGGGCGGAAATGTGGAAGGCATCTTTGACCTGGGGCCTGGTAGATTCGGTTCAGAAGCAATTTTTGTCCCCAAGCATCCAGGCGTATCGGGTGAAGAAGATGATGGTTATCTGATATTCTTTGTGCATGACGAAAATACTGGGTACTCATTTGTTTTGTCCTTATTTATTGACATTCAAAAGGAACTTGGAACATCTGTTAGATTTTTTCTTTCAATACTTGCAGTTTGATCTCTAGATTTGACATTGGGGTTCAATTTGACATGTATGTTGTGCACGCAGGAAATCTGAAGTGAATGTGATCGATGCAAAGACTATGTCTGCTGATCCAGTGGCAGTGGTTGAGCTTCCAAACAGGGTTCCTTACGGATTCCATGCCTTCTTTGTGAATGAGGTGATTTCCTGCATTGCATGCAGTTTGCTTATGATACTTGTTACACTTGTTGTTGGCTGCTGTTCAGCACTGTCTTATCGTGCTATAGCATACGGTTAGATAAAAATTATTTATTTAATCTTTCTACTGCATCCATCAGTTTAAATTAAAAAGATACGGACAATGTAGTTTCCTGTTATTTGAACGTCTTATCCCTGGCGACATTTTAGGAACAATTGGCCCAACAGGCAGAGGAGCGGTGAAGATAAGCGCCTGCAATGAAGATTCGCTGGTTCTAGAAATAGGTAAAAGAAAGTAAAGAAATGTTGATACAATACATGTACACGAGGAGGGATTGTAATAATAGTACATATGCAGTGTAGTTAGTATTCGAAAATACGGATGAAGGAGATGTACTGTACTCCTAGTACAATACAACTGTAGTATCATTACCTCTTGTTAACAGAAATATACATATGTGTATGAGATTGCTAGTCCGAGTCATATCTCGACGGGACAGGTGGTACAAGATGAACCACTCGTGGCCGCCGACCAGGAAGGTGCGGGTGCGGGCAGGATGTGTTGATTTGAAAAATTATTCGCCTCTGGAGAATAGCAAATTACGGAACAGCTGGTGCTTGCGTTGAACCTAAATTAAAGTAAATATATAGTCCCTGCACTGTCTTGATGTGCATGTTACTGTTTCGTGAAGATTCCCACTGCCTTTCCGTCAGAAGAGGAAAATTAGTACTAAGGATTTTTGTTTATAGTACTAGGTTGATGTGCACTGAACCTTGGTGGAGGAAGAAATTCCAGTGGCAGACTGAGCCAGTAAGCAAAATTCAAACTACTGTATATGGGTTGACCAGCACTCGCTGGATTCAGAAGAGAGGTGGAAGCTGCTTCGAAAATGTCGGGTTTTTTTTTTTTGATATGTCGAAATTATCGTTAAGAAGTAAGGAAGCTGTATATGAACAAAAATCTCCCAATTAACGGAGGGAGACAGAAAAAAAAAGCTGAATTATACATACAGAAGAAAGAAAATTAGGGAACAAAAAAATCTCCCAATTAGTTAACGGAGGGAGAAAAAAAAGGAAGAACGATTCATCTGGGCCCCGAGAGCTGCTGCGCCGAGATGCACGACGGCGGCGACCAGCTGCTGGCGGTGGTGTCGGAGGCTTTCTTGGCATCGTCCATCCAGCCGAGGGGGAGTGGCCGCAAGTCGACGAGCCCGCGTCCGTACATCCTGAGGTAGCGGAGGAGCTCTGCGCGGGGCTCGGCGACGTCCATGGTGCCGTCGAGCATGGCGGAGACGGCGGTCATGTTGGGGCGGAGCGCGGCGTCCTCGTGGAGGCAGCAGAGGGCGACCCTGACGACGCGGGCCACCTCGTCGACGTTGGCCCGGCCGTCGAGCCTGGGGTCGAGGAGCTCGGCGTAGCGGCCCTGGTCGTGCAGGTCGAGGGCCAGCGCGGGGAAGTAGCTCTTGCTCATCTTGTCGGAGGTGGCGGTGCCCGAGGAGTCGTCGTCGTCGTCGTCGTCCTTGCAATTGGTGGAGGAGTTCTTCCTGCCCCGCACGACCTCGAGGAGCACCATCCCGAAGCTGTAGACGTCGGCCTTGTCGGTGATGGGCGCGTTCATGAGCCACTCCGGGGCGAGGTAGCCTCGCGTCCCGCGCATGGTGGTGAAGAGGCCCGACTGGTCCGGGGTCATGAGCTTGGCCAGCCCGAAATCGGCGATCTTGACGGCGCCGTGGTCGTCGAGGAGGATGTTCTCGGGCTTGACGTCGCAGTGGAGGATCTTGCGGTCGCAGCCGGCGTGGAGGTAGGCCAGGCCGCGGGCCGCGCCGACGCACACGCGGACGCGGGCCGGCCAGTCCAGGAGCTGGTGGTTGTTGGTGGCGCTGGCGCGGCGGAACAGGCTCTGGTCCAGGGAGCCCCGGTTCATGAACTCGTAGACGAGCAGCTGCCGGTTGCCGCCCTCGGCGCAGAATCCCCGCAGCTTCACCAGGTTCACGTGGTGCACGTTGCCGATCACGGCGATCTCCGTGAGGAACTCGCGCCGCCTCTGCCCCTGCGTGTTGTTCATCCGCTTGACGGCGACGGTGCTCCGGTCGGGGAGCTCGCCTCGGAACACGGAGCCGAAGCCCCCGCAGCCGATCTGCCACTGGAAGCCGTCCGTGGCGGTCTCCAGCTCGCCGTACGTGAACCGGGTCGGAAGCCCGGGGATGAGGACGTCGTCGTCCTCGTCCTCGTCCTCGTCCTCTTTGGCCGCCCGCGACGACGAGGACAGCATGGCCGGCAGCCTCAGCCAGCTGCGGTTCATTTTGAGCTGCTGCGACTTCTTCTTGTTGGGCTGCTGCTTGTTGGGCTTCTTGAGGAAGATGGCGTAGAGCAGGAACGCCACGAACACGGCCGCCACGCTGGGGAGCACGATGCCGAACACGACGGTGATGAAGCTCAGCCGGTCGGTCTTGTTGCGGCGCTGCTGCGGCGAGGGCAGCGTCTTGATGAAGCCCACGGTGTTGTCCCTGTCGGTGCGGAACACGGAGCCGATCTGGCTGTGGAGCAGGAAGCACGAATTCGCCCTGTAGAAGAAGCCGAGGCAGGAGCAGTTGCCGGAGCAGAGGTCGCGGCACGCCGGCAGAGAGTCTGCGGTGGCCTCGGGCGCCGCGAACTTGTTGGGCAGGTAGCCGATCCCGGAGCCCAGGCTGACGTAGCTGCTGCTGGACTTGGAGGAGGAGTTGCAGGAGCTGGGCACGAGGACGACGGCGCTGTCGGCGGGCGCGCATCCGCCGGTGGAGTAGGTGCTGAACGCGTCGGGGCACCCGCAGGTGGACGACGACCCGGAGTTGGTGCACACGCCCAGGGACCCGCACGGCAGCGGCAGCTCGCAGTCGCTGCCCGGCGCGCTCCACACGGCGGGCACGCCGGCGGCCAGCGCCACCGCGCGCAGCCGGCCGGACGGGTCCACCTTGAGGACGCCGTCGCCGCCGCTCCTCGGGAAGAGCAGCCTGTACACGGTGTCCCTTCCGTTGTCGGCGAGCAGGTAGAGGCCCGTGGCGTTGACGGCCATGGACGCCACGGCGTGGCTCGAGTCCTGCACGGCGGCGGGGTCCGACGACAGCGCCCAGTAGGTGAGCCAGCCGCTCCCGTTGGCGGCCCACTGGAGGAGCGCGTCGCTGGCGGTGAGCACGAGGCGGTACGGCCCCGGCGTCAGGTCCTGCTCCGACGTCGAACACGTGAGGGGCACCGCCCCGAGCCGGAGCGACTGCCCCGGGAGCAGCGTGTCCGTGGGCCGCTCGAACGACGACCACAGCGTCGCGTTGCCGCCGTCGATCAGCCTCAGCTCGCCGGAGTCCAGGAGCCGGAGCGCGGCGGCCGGCCGCGGGAGGCGCGGCGTGGACCAGGCCGGGTCGGGCCGGGCCGCGGACGGGTCGAAGAGGGAGAGGCCCTGCGCCGAGAGGGAGAGCACCACGGACTCGAGGATGGTGGACCCCGCCGAGGTGGCCGTCCACACCGGCGTGCGGGACGCGCTGTGGAGCACCGAGAAGAAGAAGCGCGACTGCGTGTCGGAGGCGGCGATGGACCCGGCGTTGAACACCGCGCCGGAGAAGTTGCCGTTGGGGGACAGCAGGAACACGCCGTTGGTGTCGATGAAGTGGAAGTAGGTCAGGTTGAACGGAGGGTACAGATACTCCACCGGAACGATGCGCGCCGACGCGCCCACCAACAATAGCCCTACCACCAGCAGCGCCGCCGCCGCCATGGAGGACCTCCCTCGCATAGGGGTAGGGATAGGGGAAAGGGGAAAGGAGCTTCTACCTTTCTTTCTTGCAGCATCGCATGGTAGGCATCCCCCATAGATTGCAGCGGCGCGTTGACTTTGCCAGTTGCGGCCGACGGGAGGAACCTCTCAAAACTTTATTTTTTTTAATCAGATTTCTCTCTCTCTCTCTCCCGTTTATATATGAGTACTAGTATTTTGTGATCATCTTTTCAATAAGTCCTTTTCGAGGATCCAACTAGCAATAGTGGTCAAAACGGAGCAGAGAGGGCCCTAGAGTGAATGAGCCTGTTGTTTGTTGCGTGTGCAAATTGATCCTTTTTCTTATTAATGATGTGCAAATTGATCTGAATATACAACTCATAGCTTTGGACGCATGATACATGGTGCTCACATGACGTCGGATCGAGATTCTCTGCAGTAATGCAGAGAGAATTAGCTCTCATCCTGGCCGTTGGGTACAATGGATGGCTACGATTTTTTTTTATTTGCCAAATAAAAGGAATGCAGCGCTTCGTCTTCCTTTCTCTCCTCT
Source organism: Chloris gayana (assembly GCA_031894775.1). Taxonomy (NCBI): domain Eukaryota; kingdom Viridiplantae; phylum Streptophyta; class Magnoliopsida; order Poales; family Poaceae; genus Chloris; species Chloris gayana. Next base: position 21,933 of record JAUNZO010000580.1, read on the forward strand.
CTTCCGTTCGTTTCCGTAGACTCTTGTGAAATCTAGCGGCCTCTCTCTTCTCCTGGGCATGGTCAGACAGGATTGAAGCCGCCACTTGTACTCGGCCAGGGGCGCCGCCGTCGCTCGCGCGAGCTCAAGCCGGAGGCACCGCCGCCTTGCGCGAGCTCAAGCCGGGGCGCCGTCTACGGATGATGCGAATGGTTCTCTCTCGAAGAGGCGAAATCGCTAAGACTACGAAGGTCTAGCTGCACGCCCACACCCTCCAGGCTCCGACCATCTCATCGCGGGGCCAAGCTCGTCCACCGTTCGCGAGCTGCTCGGAGGCCGAGGCCAAGCTGAACTGCGTGCGATGCTTGGACGCCAAGGTAGAGCTCGCCATTGCGCTCGATGATGGACATGGCATAGTTTGTTGCCCACCTACTAGATCACTCCTTCCACACAAGGAGCACGCATTCCGCGAAAGGCTGCTTTGCTCGCTGATGCCCGGCCCCTGTCCTAGCCATGTGCATCCCATCTGCTTTCCCTTCTACTCCGCCGTTTTTCATCCTGTATCATGGTGTCCGATCCATGGATCCTGCAGGGAAGACGGAGGAAGATAAGTTCAGATGGGAACGGACCTTTTTTATTCGGAAAACTGGGAACAACCACAACCTTTCCTTTTCAGATGGTGGGCTGAGATGTGAGCTAATGCAGACAACAGCTTCTCTGCATTGACAACTTGTTGGCTCTACTAATGCAGAGGACCCCGATCCCATGACGTCTGCTCTTAATTGATTGACTGCTTGTAGTAGCGCTTCAGTCAACGGGATACCATTGGCCACCCATACCTAGTGTATTTCAATATGGATGGCCCCGTTCGTTTTTAACACTCGTCACATCAAAGAGAACTTACTATTTATGAATATTTCGATTAATTTAATGTCAAAACCCTATTGACAGATTAGTGCTAATTTTCGAGATGAATCTAATGAGCTTAACTAATTTATGTTTTTGCTAAAGTGATGCTACAGTAACAGTTTTCTAATCATGACTTAATTTATCTCATTAGATTCGTCTTGTAAATTAATCTAGGGACCTGTAATTTATTTTATAATTAAACTTTATTTAATACTCTAAATAGTAAGATTCTTTTTGATGTGACAGCTATAAATTTTAGACCCTGAAAACGAACACACCCATCGTACTTTTGTTACTCCCTCCATCACAAAATAAGTGTCGTTATCGCTTCCCAAGAAGTCAACTACTTTTAACTTTGACCCAATATTTATAAAAAATATTAATATTTATAATACATAATTAGTATCATTAGATAGAGCATTGAATACATTTTCATAATAAACTTATCTAGAGATATAACTGTTTCTCGTATTTTCTATAAATATAGTCAAAGTTAAGAAAGTTTGACTCGGTACGAATCCCATAGCGACACTTATTTTCGGATAGAGGGAGTAATATTTATACTAGTATATTACTACCTCTATTTCACAATATAAGCATTTCTAGAATCTTGTGGTAAAAATAGTTAAGTCTGAGAAAGGTCATATATACCTCTCACTTTATACTACCTCATCAATTCTTCACCCACCCACCAACCCATGAGATTTTGTCTTATCCCTAGGAATGCTTACATTGTGAACAAACTTTTGAATACTTCAAATACTTATATTGTGGAATGGAGGGAGTACAAGGTGAAACATATTATAGGATAAAATAGCTCCTTTTTTGCCAAGTCAAGACCCAAATACTCACTCACAAATACGCACGCACCCTACTCCTAACAGAGCTTCGAAATACTAAGGCCGTCTCAGTGGAGAGTGTCATCACACGATTATCAAAAAAAAATTTTAAGAACCGTGCCGGTGGAAGGTCATGGTGATGATACTCATCTCTCATCCCATGACACTCTCTCTCTTCTCTCTCATGTCATGTCAGCAAATTTAATGTCTATGACACTACCATGACACTTCCATTGAGACTAGCCTAAGCGAACTTGACCTTAGTTCACGTAGTCTTCACTACGGACGTGGGGATGTTGCCTCTCACCGAAAGAGTAATTAATGGTAAATATAACACTTCTTTTTAGAATAAATATAACACTTGTATGATTTGAACTTGGGTGAGTCGGTTCCACTACAAGAAACCTAGACCTCATATTATACCCAAGGGAGGAATAATTCTCGTAACCAAGATCCCTATCTCACAAAGCAATCATCAAAAGTGAATACTATCCTAATAGTAGCTTTTGGAATGCCAAAAAAACTTACCGAAATCTACCTTTTGGAGCTCTATACTAACAAGTAAGGCCGTTGCTTCTTAAGAACATAACTATGCAAGTTTGTAGAGGTAACACAAACATATGGAATCAGTCTTGGTGTCGAGTTGGGATAAACTTCATGATCTACTGAATTTAAACTATAATGCAGGAACCACACCAAATACGATCTCAGACCTATGGATCCCAGGTACAAAACAATGGGATAATGGAAAAATTACAGATATCTTTGGTTATGATCTTATGCAGGAAATATCAAAAGTTCCCATTGTACATGATGATAGAGAAGATATTATCATCTGGAAGTCTGCCAACTCGGTAACTCGCACTTCAAAAGAGGCATACAAATTTCTCTTTACTCAAACTCTTCACTCAATCCCTAACCAACTCAGGTAACTGCACTTCAAAAGAGGCATACAAATTTCTCTTTACTCAAACTCTTCACTCAATCCCTAACCAAGGTAGCAGATCGATCTCCAACACCTCTCCGAGTATTATGAATACAATTTGGAAAGACAAAGTTCTTCCACCAAAACTAAAAACCTTTGTTTGGAGAATTTTCAGAATGGCTATTGCTACAGGTTGCCGTTTGGGGAATTACATCCCAAACGTTAGTAAACATTGCTTCCTATGCAATCAAGAGGAAGACGATAACCATCTCTTCTTCACTTGCCCTTTTGCTCGTGCTGTTTGGTTTGCAGGTCCACTTGGAATTAAATCAGATCATCTCCCAAAGGAACTCCTCGGCGTTCAATCACAACTCACCTACATTATTCAGCACGTTCGCTCGTCGAAAAAATCCTCTACATACTCATGACCCTGTGGTATATATGGAAAGCCAAAAATGATCTCCGTTTTAACCACAAACCTTGGTCAATCCAACAAAACTTGATAGTTTCCAAATTAGAAACCAACTTTCTCTTAAATGCTCACAATGATGGCATAGCTACAACCAATGAAAACAGCATGATATCCTACAGTGATACCAACAATCATGACAAACTCTGCAATAATCAAAATCTAGCCTACTCAAATGATGCTTTCCCTAATGCCATGGTCACAAAAAATTGCCCAATCAAAGCTGGTCTCGGCTCTTACATTAATTGCAGGTACCAAAACAAAGAGGTTAAAATTCAAGTTAAAGCCAAAGCTAGGCATGCTGCTAATGTGATTGATGCAGAGGCTCAAGCACTAAATATATCATCAAAGATTATGAAAGTTCTTGAACTGCAGGAAGTCACTCTACTCTCGGATAATCAGGCTTTGATTTCGAGTCTTCAAGAGGATGATCCAATGCTACATCCGGCAGACTGGAGACTAAGACCCACTGTTCGAGACATTCAAATGAATCTACAAGGCAAAAATGTCTCATTCATGAAAATCCATAGAACTTAGAATTTGATAGCTCATAACTTGGCAACATCTGCTTTTTAATCAGATAACTCAAGAGATTGTGTTCATGATTGTACCAATCCCGATCATAGAGAAAATTGCCCTGTATTGGAGAAAATCCTTCATGTATCCCGAGGTGTATACACCCCTCTCTCTGTAACTTGTTGCTGAGATAAATAAAAATTTTTCCTTTTGCCTTAAAAAAAAACTAGCGAAGAAGAGAGGTGTACGTTGCACCTCGATCTCTATTATTATTGATTTGCACCTCGATCTCTATTATTATTGATTTCGTGATTCAGTAATCGGTAAGTACTCTATAATATATTAAATAGGATTTCTTTTGTTATTTTTATTTTTTGGAAAAACCCAGCCCAACCTTATCCTCAAACTCACGCACCAGCATCGTGTGAACCTTATCTCCAATCTTGACATCGCCCAGCAAAACAGAGCAACAATCGACCAGAGGCGGAGGGCCGGCGGTGGTGGCGACCCAGGTGTCGAGTTAGGAGTTCGGGTTTCCAGGGGTCTCTCCTCCCCTCATCCATGGAAGAAGGGAGGCTGGGAGGGGGTTGGTATGGTGGTGGGCGGTGGGTTGCGGCACGACGGTGAGGGCGCTGCCGGCCGTGGCAGTGCTCGGGAGGGGGAGCCGAGCGAGACGTCGGAGTCGGGGTGGAAGCCAACGGGGCGGGGGTGGAGGTGAGGAAGAAGAAGAGGACGGCGTGGTAGTTTCCATGAATCGGGACTGCTAGCTCGCGAGCTAGCTACCGGTAGCCGTTAGTCTTATCCCTTTTTTTCCTGTTTCGAGTAAGCGTGTGTTCGTTTTCAGGGGACTAAATTTTAAGCTGTCACATCAAAAGAATCTTATTATTTAAGAGTATTAAATAAAGTTTAATTATAAAATAAATTGCATGTTCTTAGACTAATTTACGAGACGAATCTAATGAGGTTAATTAAGTTGTGATTAGAAGACGGTTACTGTAGCATCACTTTAGCAAAATATAGATTAATTAAGCTCATTAGATTCACTTCGAAAATTAGCATCAATCTGTCAATAGGGTTTTGTCATTAAATTGATCGAAATATTCATAAATAGTACGATTCTCTTTGATGTGACAGATGCTAAATTTTAGAGGAGAGGAAACGAACGGAGCCTAAGAAAAAGACTCGATCGTCAGGACTCCGGAGGGTGTTTATGTATATAGTGATGCAACTAATCGTGGCAACAGACCATCCATTTATTATTTTGCTATACGGGTAAGCCAGCATGCTTTGGGCGACTGATTGCTAAGATAGTCATGGCGCCAGTATTTCCAGCACTGTAGTATAGTTGTATATAGTAGTGCTAGTCCATTTTTATGTAGTATGTGAGTAATCTCTTTGGCTAAGATTTCTGCAGGATTTCAATTTTCCGTCAGTTCAGTTTCTGCAGGATCTCAGAGAGAAAAGAGGTGTTGCTATGATACTGTATGAGGCAGTGCACTGAAATCAGTAAAATCTAGCGGCAAGTCACTCGGTATGAGGCAGCTGTCCGGATTTGACAACGACAAAGTTTGGCAATCTGACTGCATTCTATCCCCGTGATCCTTGTTTGAGAATTCATGATGAAACCTTTGACCTTAGATAACTATTGCAAGTTGCTTCACCAGTCCATTTCTGGTCTTTCAATTGTCCTGCCTTCCTGTCTTGCCGGGTTGGGTTTCCTTCAACAGACCGGAGATTTGCATGGATCAACTACAGTATTAATAATTGCCCCACTTGATGACCGACGCACAACTTAATGTTGATTAATTTCTTCACCAGATCCCATCCATCTCGTTCTACGTTCTTGCTCGTCGTACTTGTCGAACCCGACGATTATCCCAAGGGCAAACTTTGCTTGGCTCACAAACAAAAATAGGCATATGCTTAGCTGCCTCACTTTAGCTCGCTGCCATTATTATATAAAAAAATATCAATTATCAGATCATGCACTTCAAAGTCAAAGATACTGCCTGCCTGCAAGATCATTTGATCAGCCATCCAGATTCGTGTTTCAACCATTCTTATCTGACAATTCATAAAGCAAGTAACAGCCCAAATTAAACTCAAAACTGACGCTTTTTAGTTTATGTTAAAAGAAACATTTTTTTCTTCAAAAGAGACAACATTAGAAATTATAAGTAACGTTATTGCAAATTAAAGCCTGAACCCATTGACACGTTAACAAATGACACACAAATATCAAATTTTCTACATTTAAAAGAAAAGCAAAAATACGTTATTGATGATTTAGATCAATCTTTCTCTCTAATTTAGATCATTTGCTGCCACACTTGTATTCACAAATACATCATTTGTATAATGAAATTCCCTGCCGTTTCAAATCTTGTGAGGTTACCGTTATTTTAAATCTAAGCAATCATGTTCAAAATTCATATCCAAAATCAAATATTTCAAATCCAAACTCCTATGTTGCTAATTGGAACTTCATTTATGTTAGAGATCAAGTTCAAATCGTAAACTAAAATATCAAACAAATTCCATTTCCTCATCTTAGCATAAATCGCCGAGTCAACGTCCATTTTCTCGCTCGGTCGAACTCAAGACGGACATTTCCTTGTTAAGCTTAGTCGAACTCAACGTCTATTTCCTCGTCTTGGCATAATCTTTTATTCTATATTTTATACGGTGGTGAGTTGTCGATGAAGGTGAGACATTGCCAAGTTGGGCTATATCGGGTCAAGTATTGTCAAACCGAGTGTTGGGTCGAGCAATCAAGTCAAGCACTCGTCGTCCAACGTTCATTTTCTCATCTTGGCATAATATCGAGTCTATTTTGGACGTGTTAGTGAGTTGTCGATCAAGCATAGTTAGTGAGACACGTCAAGCTTTGTTAATTAGATCACATATTGTTGGGTCGAGCAATCGAGTCAAGCATTGTCATTTTCTCATCTTGGCATAATCTTGTCTATATTTGAATGTTGTTTGTGGGAAGAAGTTTAATTTACCTCCCTTAACTCTCGTGGTTGTTCGGTTTTCGTCCATCAATTACAAAACCAGGTAAAACGACTCCCTCAATTCTTGATTCCATTCGTTTTTTCTCACTCAGTTGTTTTCAAGTTGGTTTTGCTGACGTGGCACATTTTAACTGTATCATACTGGGTAATGTGGCAAAACCAGCAGGCAGTTGGTTCCCTTCTCTTTGTCTTCTCTCGACAAGCAAGCCCGCCAAGGATGCCTCCCTTCAAGCTCGCCCCACTGTCGAATCCCTCCACGTTAGATCGAGCTAAGCCCACTAATGGATGAGTCGTGAGCTCCTCCATCATCTCCAAGAAGTCATTCATCATTTACATGTTCAAGTGCTCTGAATCAAACCTTTTTCTTCATAGGTATTATCACAGAGCACTCAACATCTCTCCTAGAAATTGCTTTATCACAATGAGCGTATGGGTCAAATTATGGTGTGCGCGTGTGCTAAACACCAAGCATAATCTCTCTAATTCTTTTTCCTTAAATTCATGGTCAAGTGCTTAGTATAGCTTACGTTTTGGCCATCGTCATTATCTGGCCATCTCGACCTCGTCGTGGATGACCTGATTCCAGCCCTGCTCCACATCCACAACATCAAAGTCGGTCTTGTACGTGTCCTCATGAATCTCTAGGAAGAATAATCAATTGATATCCACTATGTCGAGTTAGAAACATCGTCAGAGTTGAACTCTATGTTCTAGTATTTTCTATTCATTTTTTCGTGATCATTTGTCCAAATTTGAAGTCGATGCTGCCCGTTAGTGACCACGATGCTGCCCGTCAGTGACCAGCCCACAAACGACTGGTCGTCACCACGTCAGCCGGTTTAATATGGATGAAATACGCCACATCAACGAAACACTATCAAAAACAGCCGAGGGAGGAAAAACGAACGGAATCAAGAATTGAGGGAGTCATCCTACCCGGTTTTGTAATTGAGAGACAAAAACCGAATAACCAAGAAAGTTAAGAGGTAAATTAGACTTCTTCCTGTTAGGCATGTCAACCTTTGTTGGATCAGGCCGAATGTCATTGGTGAGGCGTTGTGACATTATCAGACCGTCCTGATAGCCAGACATTGTCAGGTTAAGCATTGTCATCCATTATTTAGTTGACGAAGAGTCAAGTGTTATTGGGTCAGACGTATTGGGTCAGAATTTAAAGTATTAGAGTCAAGCGTTTGAATCAGCTGTTGTCAGATCGAGCATTGCTGAACCAGATATTGTCAAATCAATCAGCATTCGTTATTGAGTCATTGTTGAATCTAGCATTGTCGAATCAAGACCATGGTTCACAAATTCGGTTTTTTCATACAGCAAAAACCAAGCAGTAAATCATAAAAACCAAACGAAACCCGCTTTGCAACAGTGACTAGGTTCGCTTTTGTCAGAAAACCGACCAGTTTTAGAAACCAAGCCAAACCAATAACTACAGTTTTCACGGTTCTCGAGCGGTTTTCAACTGTTTATGATGATCAAGACTTGCCCATTTAAACATTGTTGGGTAAAAGTGAGGAGTTGAAATAACCAAACGATATGAAATCAACCATTGTCAAGTTTCAAATATGCGTAACGGTCAAGAAGAGTGGCAAATTCCAAACTACTCCCTCTGTTTGCTTTTTGTTGTTGTTCCGACCAGCCAAGCTGGCCTACGTGTAGTACAAAAACCTTGTTGGAAACGACATGAAATTGCGAACGTAGTACCAACGTGCTCTTGAAATTTGTTTTGGATAATGATTCATCATATTATAACTCCTTTAAATTCTGTGTGACTGCCTGTTAAAGGTCACTTACAACAAAGAAACTGCTTTGGAATAATATGGGTGAAATGGGAAATGTTGTAGATTCAAGTCCACCTGCACAATACAAGATTAAATTGTAGTGTGCTGCTAAACCTCAGGATTTAACAATTTCTTCTATAACCAGCAGCTTCTAATGATGCCACTGTATTAAGTTAGTCAGCACTATTCCCCTACGACGACTTAGTTGCTTAGCACTACATATCAATTTCTCATTACAAGACAAAAGACATTATTTCTCTGGATGCTTGTTGCATCAACAAAATTACATAAACATCAATGAAGCATAAAACGGTTGGCAGTTTGCAGCACCTGCCTGCAATCACTTTTGTAACGGCATATGCACAGCAATAAGAAGCATGATTTAAAATCCAGCACTATTCAGAATTGAATCTTCCACAGAAATTAAGGTCCAAGTTTTCTTGCTGTAGATATACGTTGAGACTCATAACACCAAACATAAATGAAATATTAGTAAATAAGTTCACTCTTGCACTATTATAAAAAAACAGACAATTGCCTCCCAAAAACCCAAATACGGTTAGAAAAATCTGTAAATCCTAAAATTGGTGTGCAGATCAAATATATATATATATATATAAGTGGTAACTTGAAAAGATATGCAGCAGGAAAATTTGGTGCTTCTTTATTTCTCTACTAGCGAAAGAAATGGATGCAGTTTTCCTGGTACTTTTCTTATAGCATTCCCGTTATAGCAATCGAAACAACTCATTAATGAGCTCTTTACAAAGAGCAGAAAATACAAACCAAAAATACAGATAACTAGATCTTCTCTTTCTAGCGTCTGGCCTTGTACAGCTAATAGTTGATGTAACTTTGCCCTCTTTTTGAATATAGAATTAATGAAACCAGCAGTGGGAGTCTCCCACTGCTTTCACTTCAAAAAAAAAACTATACTACATATAAACACATGTACCTCGATCTCAATCATTTCTGAAAAGGCCAGAACAATCTTACCGTAGGTTTGAAAGAACTGAATTAGGATGTTGCAGTACGAATTTACCAGAATAAGCCATCACTGCAAATGAAGGTCTAAAACAGCACAAAAAAAAAACGAACCCCAAGGCTTGTATCCACCACCACCTAAACCCCTCGGAGGGCACACAAAATGAGTACACAACCCCATTAAGTGAATCTGATGTGTGTAACCCCAAAAGTCACGCCACTGCACTTGCAATCCTATTTTTTGCATCTTTTTTAAGAAGCCATATTTGTATCACCAATAGAACAGTTTCTATTAATATTAATTAAAATACAGCCACCACTTTGCAGGCTCGGGACTGAATGGATCTGAACGAAGGCACTCACAACCTAGTGCTAAAGGGCCATCGGTTGGAGTGCCCAACTGGGTTTGAACCCTGATGACCACACCCAAATATGTGGCTGTGTGCTCAGCTCCCTGGCTACGGTGCAGGTGGTCCTAGGTTGAGTCACTTGTAGTGTGCATGCATTCGTGATGTCTGTGCTAAATCCTGCCCCGACCAGGCTTCAGTGGGCCTCATCTTAATAATGTCAGGGTCAGACCCCTGGAGAGTATTTTTAGTGTCAGATTGAACTTGGCCTGACATGCAGACAGGACATGTGAGGGGTACACTTATGTGATACACATCTTAGTTCTATTTTTGATATATTATAGAAAGAAATCTATATAAAGTTGCATTAATCCAATGCTGGCACCAGAATCAGGATAATGCGCTGCAACTTCGTAAGCAATTTTGTGTCTAGATGTAGTTCTATTTTTTGAAGTATATAGAAATAAATTTATAATAAAAAATTGAATCATCTAACTAAGAAAAGCCTTGTAACACTAATGTCCCACACACACCCCTTGCGAATGACATTAGTTGCAAACTAATGAAGTGCCAGAAAGTACTATGTAGAATCCAACTGAATGGAAAGTTACACCCACTTATGGATGATCGGCATGTCATGAGACTAAATAATGTAAAAATGTTGATTCAAACAACAAACTTACTCTAACAATTAGGACACCTAAACGAACAGCATACTGAGAAACTTGACAAAAAAAAATCAATCAGCCTTTCTGTACAACTGCACCAAACATTTGGAAACATAAAGCAAGAATTTTAAAGAACTGAAACAATGACACCATAAGTTAAAAGTATTTACCATGAAAAATAAGCGGAGGGTCCAGCAATCTCCATCCCAGGACCTCGATATCATAAAAGCAAAACCATTGTTCAATTGATATTCCATATGAGTACACAGAAAGAAAATGAAAGTTTCATTGCAGCTAATTCAAGAAAGCTAATAAAATAATAGCATAAAATGTCACTACATTGCTGATGCAAAAGAAGGTAAAAACGGCTGTATATTTCATGTAGTAAGTTAAAATGCATTATGCCCAGTCCATTCTGTGTACGTGTGCATTTTGGGAAGGATATGAGTTTGCAATGTAAGGAGTAGAGTTACCTATTTCTATTTTCTAAAAAAAAAGAATCAGTATTCATAAAAAATATATGGCACCTGTTTTATATAACAAAAAATTCATACAACTTGATCACATAATGCTGAATTTGCAAAATAGAAAAGGAATTCAATTTGATGGGTTCAAACACACTAAGTTACCCAGATATCAACCAGGGTACCTTCTTATGTTGGCCCTTTAGCATATAAAATGTGCACACAGCAGAGGCCCTGGCAGTATCCTGAATGAAAGAATGAATTAGAACCTTAAAAATCGAAACAAAGTTAATGTAAGAAAGCTAATAATACAAAAAGGCTGCTTTTCTTCTACTAAATAAACAACTGAACAACCAGTACAGATATCTGGTGCACTGCACCTCCCAAGTATGAAACTGCTTGAGACCAAGCACACCAGAGAATCATACACATCAGCACCGTACATGCTGGGCTGGCACACAAATGAACAAGTGTGCTTATAGTTCGCAAGTATACCAAGCTCATGCAAAAATTTGCTCACAAAATAGTATTACACATATAACCATGCATGTCAGTCATTCAAGTAATCAAGTCAAGTGAAGCGGACTTTCATGTATATCTTATAAATCCAGGGGAAAGAATGTGTACAGGGAATGGAATGCCAACCGGCTAGTTGTCTTACAAGCAACAGAACATATCCAAATGATAAGTGCATGCAGCAAGGTCTGCAAGATAGCCATCTCTTCCATTGTCCCATGCTTCATCCACATGCTCAGATTTCATAGCTCCGAGGACAAAACAGAAACGCTAATGATTAGACAACAGGAACCCAAATTGTATTTTACAAACTAGATGCTATGTTCAACAAGGTCAGGAGAAATTAGCATCTTATTTTCACTTGCCAGTGATGAAAGGATGGCTAAGTGCTTGTGATACGGTTATTCTCTTTTCTGGATCTAAGACAAATATTTTATCAAGAAGATCTTTGAAACTGGCTAGCATTTTCGGATCCTCGCCAGGAAAGTTTGTAATCAAAGAACCAATATCCTTGGGTTTGATGTTCAAAATTAACCTTCTTACAGCCTGCAAACAAAATGAGAATATAAATTAAGAACACATAGTCCAGAATAGAAAACTGAAAAGAGGCTTTGGTTATAGAGATGCACCTTTTTTGTCACAGGGTCATCCTCCGTAGCAAGAAAATTGAGATCCTGATCAAAATGTTGTATCGTGAAGGCACCCTGTGTAATAGAAGCAATCATTAGAGCACTATTGTATATGCTCAATCAGATTTCAAGAGAAGAATGTGAAGCATTCATTGTACCGCTATTTAAATGCTCACCCCAGACCAGATTTCAAGAGGACTATCATTAGCTTTAGTTGAGATGTAGTTTTAAAGCTAGGAAAGGCATTTGTAAGACTTACCTTTCGAAGCATCTTTTTTGGGAAGGGACCCTTTAGTTCCATATGAAGCCGAAGCATGTCATTATTTGATGGACCTGGAAATAGGACTTTTCCAGTGTAAAGTTCATACATGCAGCAGCCAACTGACCACATATCCAACGGGTGGTCATAAGGCAACCCAAGAACTGCAAAGAAACAATTTGTTAGGTGAAAGAAATTTAAGAACACCTCCATGGAGATAACATTCGGGAAAAGGAAGGGGCAAGTTAAAAGAACTCACTTATCTCAGGTGCCCGATAGAAACGGCTGACAAGATAAGGTGTAACCTCATTCATTCCAGCAAGCATAGCGTTGCCAAAATCACATAGCTTCAGTACATTCTTAGCATCATTCACCTAAAATGGTAAGGAATATAATTAAAAATAATAAATTTCCCATATAATTATAAAGTGTCACATAAGGATGAAAAGATAACTGATGTTAACACAACAAGTGGTAAAGACTCTGTAACTATACTTAACTGAAGCAATTCCCATAGAAGAATGCAACCAACGATAACATAATAAAATAGAATGATACTAAAGGAGATGACATACCAGCATGTTATCTGGCTTAATATCACAATGCAAAACCTTGCAGTTCTTCAAGTGCTTCAGGGCGATGAAAAGCTGCTTTGAATATGCCCTCACCGCAGTCAGTTTAAGCCCAATATTACGACCAAATTTTTTTAATACCTCACGAAGATTCATACTGAGAGATTCAAAAACTAAGCAAAGATGGTTCCGGTACATGAAACTAGAAATAAACCGCACACAGTGGCGTCTGTCCTCTCGGTCCGCACTTGCAAGTTTTTCCAGTATTGAGACTTCTTGCTTACCAGCCTTGTACCTGTATAACCACATAGGAATTACATGGTCATTTCACTTTAGATGCCAGAAATTCCACTGGAAAAATCACATCAAGGAAGCTATAAACTTACATCGTTTCATTGTTCCGTATAATTTTAATAGCAACTTCTTCAGGATCATCTTTCCCAGCTTTAAGATCTTTTGCCCGCACGACTGTTGAGAATACACCCTTCCCATGAGCTGCTGTGATCTCAAAACGGCCATCAAGCAATTCCCCAAACCGGTGAGCTGCATACAAAATGGATAAAATGAATGGATGCGCACAACCTAATAAAAAACTAAATAAAGAAACACAAATTGAACTTGGCAGGAACTTACTGTAGTAACCCTCTGCATCATCCCAGTTATCATGAAGTGCATTTCTCTCAATACGCAAACCATCGTCCTTGCCCTAACCAATACAGTGGTTTGAGATCGAGTGGAAAGAAATCATGTTCCATTTGCAAATTGAACCACATTAGGATTGTGTGCATGTCTAGATAAATTAGCATGTGAATTAAATTCTGCCCCTCCCATGAACTTAATCTATGTATCCCCTTGTAAATGTGGCACTTCTCGTTATTGCACCTTTCAGAGGGCTGATGAGAGAAAATTACAACATAACTTAAACCTAAGATTAATATGGCATATTACACATGATAAAATACAATCATCTTAAGTGAATCATACCGGTTTCCGAATTGCAGCAGGTGATTCACCAAAAATGTCATCACAAAACATATCTGCTGATCTCTCACTCTACAAATTCAAGGAGTGGTATAAATAATCTTTACCTTGATAATTTGTTTCATATACACTACAAGAAGTAGCACAGAATAAAATTACCTTTGGTGTACCCTCTCCAAGACCCGAAACACCTCTATCGTTACACAATGCTTCAGCAAAATCTGTAATATTATTACTAGCAGGAGACTTTCCCACAGTGAACTCTACTTCGCCAGGAAACACTTCTGAAGAATCATGCTTGTTTTCAGATTCACCATTGGCCATAGAGCTGCCTTCATTGTCTTCTTTCCGAAGCACGTCTCTACCCATTGCTCTTACTTCTGTACAACCAAACAACAGTACATCTCTTAGTAGCAGCTAAAATAATTTAGACATATCATGGTGAACAAGTGCCAGAACCATGTTTTTTTTTCTTTTTTCTATCTACTCTACCTTTTTTCTTGTGTCCTTTTGTGTTTCTCTTGTCCTTGAGTCTCATGGGTTTCATCTCTAACCTACCACAACTTGCTTGGGACAAAAGGCTATGTTGTTGTTGTTGTTGTATAGCATATTGAATGAGTGCTGCTAATGAATTTAGTTAATCTCAATTCTCAACACTTAATCAAGTTACCTTCATTGTTGCTAATTGGCACGGATTCCACCTGCTCCATCTGCAACTGTTGCTGCCTGTACTTTGCCATTATAGCTTCTTTCCTCCTCCGTGCTTCTTCCTTAATTTTTTCAGGGTCATCTTCTTCCTGCATTGCCAATTGTTGTTCAATTTTCTCTTGATAACCCTCTTCATCTTCCTCCCTAAAATGAAAAGAGAAATTAGCAAATGAGAGAAAAATTAAACAACAAAATACGGCGGAGGGTGGTTAGCTATTGGTTAACCATGGCAATCAAATACGGCTTTACCTCAAAGAACTTTCCTTCATTTCTTCAGATATCCGACTTTTATGGTCCACATCCCTAGTTCTCTCTCCAGATCTAGGCCTTTCTTTGTAACCATCAGATGTGATGTATCTTGAGCGTGTTGAATCCCTGTGCCTATCACTGTGGCCAACTTTGTCTCGTCCTTCACCGGTTCTACGACTTTCATTTCCCTTAACCCTTTGCCATTCTCTATCCCTATCCTCCCTCACTTTGTCCCTATCAAACCTGTCAGATTCTCCATGTCTATCTTTACTTGTATCCCTCTTCCTCTCATGATCTTTATGCCTCGAACTACCACTACGGTTTTCCCTCTCGCGGCTTTCATCTAGAATGTTGGTACTTTCCCTTCTGTCAGATCTGCTACGACTGCTACTTCTTTCTCTGTGCCTACTACGAGTAGCTTCACTTGAATCAACCTTGTTTCTGTCTACCACGTTGTTGCTGTGTCTCCTATCATCCCTATACCTCTCCCTATTTTCATATCTGTCATCGCGGGCAACTCGGCTGATGCTCCTTTCTCTTTCCCTCTCCCCGCTCCGAAGAGAATTTTTACCAGACTTCCCGTGCCGATTATGTATGTCAGAATCAGAATCATCCCTTTGACTTGCACGTGAGCCATTGACTTCAGCTCCTTTGTCCCTGGACCTTGAGTGACCTCTGCCATGGGTTTCATTGTAGTGCATTGGGTAAGGGGATAGCCTAGAGTGATCCTTGGAATGAGAATATTTGGAGGATGAAGTCTGATGGTCATATCTGTGCTTCCTTCCCTTCTCAGTTCTCAGTTCTGGAGATCTTGCAATGTGTTGACTTTGTTCATAACCTTTGGTGTCCTCCGCGTCGCTTGAAAGGATACCGCCACTTTCAGACTCACGGGCACTGGGAACCGATTTACTTTCATCCTTTGATGACGATTGAGTTGGCAGAGCAAGAGTATGGAGCTTTGTCGTGTCAGTGTTTGAATCTGTTTTAGCACCATTACGAAAGGTCTCCTGCATTCAGAATTAATTAAACAAGTAAGTAGGCCTCCCAATCCCAGAATGGTGATGGCGTGGAGGAAATACAAAAGAAAACTAACTAAATTTAAGGCGATATAAGCACCTCTTCCCAGTTACACTGCAGCGGCTGAACAACGGAGATGCATAGCTTACTCAATTTTTAGGCGAAAAACTCAACTCACCACAGGAAAGACAAGACTGCAAAAAGGTAAAAGATTTCGCTACGGAATTGGCAAGGGAACGAGATTAGAAAGGGCAACAGAGGAAGGATATACCGGAGAAAGGGAAGCTTGAAAATCTGCATCGACATTCATAGAAGCGGCGGCGGCGTCGAGAATCTCCCCTCTTCTACGTCGTCTTCCTCCATCGGGTTCGCCGCCACGGGTTCCGGGGAACGGTGGCGGTGGGTTCGACGGTGGTGGTGGCGGTGATGGCGCTTGCGGCGCTTGGGGGATGCGTCTGGCTGGGCGTCCTCGGGGAGCGGGAGTGCTTGGGCGGCGAAGGGGAGGACTCTCCGGCCATGGCCGCGGGAGATGCTGGCTAGGGTTAGGGTTGCCGAGCAAATTTCGACGGGTTGATTAAAGCCACTGGATTTGCTTGGTTTTGCTTCGCTTTATTTGTCGGGCGGGTCCACGTTTGCACCGACTGCGACTCACAAGTCACAACACCGACCCCCTCCAATTACATAGTTTATCGGTTATCGCCTTCTCTTTTTTAACAATGGTATGGTATTGTATGAGTGTCTATTATAAACATGTCTTTAATCTCTTTAACTTAATATCATTATTTTTTATTTTTATTACCGTTATTTTGATGAAAATAAGAACAAAGACGTAATGATTTGGTCAAAATAGAGACGTGGTGACTAAGATCAATTTGTCACTTATGTCCCATAGCAATTGGTTTGGTTTGCATTGGACATGGCTATCCAATCCGAGTGTTTGTTGATCCCCAAAGAAAAAGAGAGAGGCGAAGAAAGCATCGAAGAAAGAGGGAAAGTTGGGGCTCGTCCCGCCGACACTGCGCGCATGCGCCCTAGGGTTCCACCCGCCGCCGCCACTCCGACTTCCGCGCCGCCGTCTTCCCCGTTGGGCTCCCCTCCTCTCCACCCCGGTTCACCGATGGTAGTTAGGAGAGGGAAGCCCCCTCCCCCCTTCTTTTCCTTTTCCTGTCGCTTAGTTTTCTTAGTCTAGTTAGTTCCTCTCGGATGCTTGCCTCGTAGCCATGGCACCGACCTCCTCCGAGCCGGTTCTCGTCGTCGGCGTTGTCCTCCTCGGCTGTCGGCCAAGCCTCCGCTCAACCGGAGTTGCGGGTCCCCCTCAATAAAATAAATCCCCATTTTGTTTCCTCTTCTCCCCACCTTCCGTGGTCATCGGTTCCAAGCTCGAGATTGAGTCGTCCGCCGCCGGCCCCAATCTCGGCCTTGCGTCTACCATCGCCGACGCCTTCCCCTTTGCTAGCGTGACCACTGAAGCCTTCGCTTCCCCATACCGCACCGTTCCCCTCACCAAATCGGAGCTCGACATCATCCCTCCCGGAGCTGCTCTCCGGCGAGCGGCCCCCGGATCCGCATTCCCTAGTGGCGGATCCGGTAGGGCCGGATCCGGATTTAGCTCTCCCTTCGTCTCCACCCCGTGCCTGATGACCTGCCACTCACCCACCTTCAACCTTCACCGTCTAACCGCCTCACGTTTTGTTTGCCCCCGCCGGCCTCCAGTACCTCTCAAAAGGAGGCTTCCCTGTCTCGCCAGGTCCCTCCCGCAAAGGACGTACTTGGCGCGAGCGTGGAAGGCACTTTGGGCGGTGCGGCCGTCCCCGGCGGCGAAGAGGACGCCCCCTCGGCCCTCCGATGGTTGCGGGTTTCCATCCGTGCACCGGTGGGCGGATTCTCGGGTGAACAGATTCACCCTCCTTACAGCCTACAAAAATCATACCCAACCATTGCAAGGTAATAATTTCGAGGTTGGATCGGCTCTCATCGCGGATGGTATCTCCTCTTCCCCAACACTCCCACTATTCGAGCTGTGCTCCGTCCGAGCTCCCAGATTCAATGTTGGAGTGTTCTCTAGAATATCCGTGTGATTGCTTGGAGTCCGGTGAAGCTTCTACGATATCTACGACTCCATGCTCTTCAACCTCAAGTGCCAAGTTCGTGGTGGTAGTCGGAGGGATCGCCAGACGAGTCAAGCGCAGAGCACGATTGAGGCCTTCCGGAGTTGTCATCGCCGCGGTTACACGTCCTCTCTTCCTTGTGTCATCGCGAGTCCCCGACGAGGACATCCGCGCCATCCGTGTGTTTTACACTCCATTACGTTATCGCAATTACCTTGTATTGGCACCCCTTTAGGATCGGTTTTAGTAGATTGTTATGCAAATGCCCTGAAGCATCCTACTGCACTCGACTTAGTAGCTAAGGAGGACTATGTTTGTTATCAAGGGAGTATCTCCCTTCATGTACTCGGATTTCATTGATCAATATAATTGAGTACTCCTTCAAAAAAATCCAGTGTTTGTTTCACCGATCAGCATAGATAGGGTTGATACGAATGAAGAATATTCTTCAAAAATGTTGGATGAGCATGTCAAAAAAATTGATCGAACAAGGTTATCCAACCTATCTAAGTATGATCATTAGTAAATAATTAGAGATAATTAGCATGGTGTGATATGTATTTTATTACAAAATTAAGATAAACAAACACTAATGAGTTAATGCATGTGCAAAAGGTGTGTGAATTAGAATATAATTATTGACAATTAACAAAATTACCATTTAAAAAATTAAAATAGGTTAATTAGTGTATAATTAACCGGTATGATTTGTAAATAAGATTAATTACTCTTGTTCAAAATTTTCTCGTCTTCTCTAATTGTTACAAACAATGGATGATGTTGTCTAGTCAAACAAACACCGAGTTGGATGGTCCTGTTTCAAAAATTATGGATTGGATGATCCAATCTAACCTTGACGTCCAACCAAATGCACAAATTAGCTTCATAATGATTTATGAGCGCTAGTGTGTATGTGCGAGAGGAGAATTTAATACCATTATACTAGTTTAATGAGAGGATGATCAACATATAACCCTGGGTTGTTGAACATCATCAACCTTAGATTAACCTCTTTTTAAAAGTAACAACAAAATCGTAAATAGGTTAGTGGATGTGTGAGATCCACTTGAAATAAGAGTTAGGCCCGAGACGAATTTGGACCCTAAGTGATTATAAAAGATATTAGAATCGCCCCCTTGTAAACATGGTGGTGCACGTGAGTGTCTAAACGTATGGTGCATAACGCATGTTGAGTCACACACACGACATGGCATATGCATCGACATTGAACACAAATGTATATAAGAGGAGGACTTTTCTTGTATTTTGATACCTTGCCTATCGATAGTCTATAGAGGGGGTATATGTAACATCCCGAATATAGTAGTCGGTGAGCTCTTGTGTGCATGAAGATATGTGAATTGTACTACTTCCTTAGTCTATAGTAGGAGAAAGCTAAAGCTAGATTGTTCAACTCTCATTTAACCTTGGGTTAACCCTTTTACGCAAAGCTATGATGAAAACGTAATAGATATAGGATGAAAACGTAATAGATTAGTGAGTGTGTATTCCACTCAAATGACGGACAGGACTCATGTGGATCCTAGATTGTTGAAATTTAGACCACAAAAACATATTGATACCGATAATGACGGACATGTGGATCCTAGGGATCGTGACTGCCCGCCGGGACGATTAAGCCTAATAGGGCGCCGGTGGCGGTCTAGGGACGCGACGGCGTTGTAACCTACTAACAAAATAAAGCGGGTCCCAACCGGACCCGCCCTAGATGCGTCGCCACGGCGTCGTCCGTCCGCCGTCGTCCCGCCGTCGTACCGTCGTGCCGCTTCACGCGACGCGCGCTGCGGCACGAGGATGAGGAGGAGGAGCCGCCGCCGGGTGTGGAGGAGGAGCCGCCGCCTCCGCCACCACCGCCGGATCCACCGTAGGAGAAGGAGGAGCCGCCGGTGCCGCGGGAGGAGCGAGGAGGAGGACGAGCCACCGGTGGCACCACCGCTAGAGGGCGCCCGCCACGGGGGAGCAGGAGGAGGAGGGGACGCCGGTGTGGGGAGCTCGACGGGGCGTTGGCGAGGACCAACGTCCGCTTGCCCTAGGAGCGTCGGTTGCTCCCGGTGTGGCCCTAGCGGCGACGACCCATGCCGGAGGCGGAGGAGGAAGAAGGAGAGAAGGAAGAGGCGGCGCCGCCACCGACTAACCCTAACCCTAGGTTCCGGTGCGGCGCGCGCGGATAAGGTGCGGTTCGGCGCTGCACACCCCCCCAACCTATTTATAGGAGGGGGCGGTCAGCCGCAGTGGGCCTCACCTGTCGGGCCCGCAACTAAATGGGCTACGGGCCATAGGCTGCGGGCTCGACAATGTCCCCGACTCGCCGCGTCGTCTGTCGACCGCGAGCCCGTGCCCACCATAACCGCGGGCTCCGGTGTGAAAGTTGCCTAGAGGGGGTGCGCAATCTTAATTAAGACCCGAAAAACGCAACACTCAAAACAAAAAGGTTAAAACCGCCGAGGACGAAACTTCCGTCGGGACACGAGGGTGAAATCCACAGGAAGCATAAAGAGGGAGGAATCTTACGATTCTACTTGAATAGAAACCTTCCTTCACCTTCTAGAAGTGTTGTACCTGCAGGAATTTGATAGATACGAAATACACAAGTAGATCGGTCAAGAATAGCCCAAGGGGAACAAAAAAGCACACCACAATGGCACGAGAGAGACACGAAGATTTTCACCGAAGTTCGAACCCCTCACAAAGAGGTTCCTACGTCTCCGTTGAGGAGCTCACAAAGAGCCGGGTCTCTCTCAACCCTAATCCTCCCCAAGTGGCCACAAAGGTCAAACTTGATTTTCTTCTTCTTCCTTTGATTCTTTTTCTTGCGGAGGCGAATCACAACCTTTACAAACTTCCGAAGGCTCACCACAAGTTTGGGAGCTCTACGGTGACACCTAGCCAATCTAGGAGAACAAATCTCCAAGTGTAATAAGTGAAAACGAGATTGCTTGCTAAGAAAAGATGTGCTCTAGGTTGGGATGATGCTCTCAAGCTTGGATTCAAGACAGGGACTCTCTCAAATGGCCTTGGATCTCAAAGAGGGTGGAGAGAAGTGAGAGAGAGAGCTTGAGCGAGATTTGGGAGTTCAAAAAGCACCGACAACTTGTCTCACGAGTTGGGGCGGCTATATATAGGAGAGGGAGAAAAAGAGTCGATGCTAGGTTGAGATGGTGAGGTCGAAGTTCCGTTGAGAACCTCCTGGAAGTGACGGAACTTCCATCAAACGACGTAACTTCCGTCAGGACTTGGTGAACCGGGTTTCATCGATCGGGTCGGAAGAACTTCCGTCCGAATCCCTCGGGACTCGACGGAACTTTCGTCCTTTCCGAGTGTGATGGTTGTGGCTACGGTTTTTGGATTTTGGCTTTTGGTTGATAATTTGGTTTCCAAATAGGTTTTAGGTAACTAGAGCACATTCTTCCCTGCATGTAAGATCGTTTCACCACTCTTGATAGTTTGGCACACCTATACTCAAAAAGTTATAAATCTATTATGTTGGCTCTTGCTTTTGAGTACTTGTTTATCTTTTGTATGAGGGGTATACTTTTTCACATTGTGGATACGATCTTTTCATATCCTACACATGTACTTAAGATAACATTATTAGTTTTAATTCTTTGTCATTTATCACCAAAACCCACTAGGGGGCCTAGTGCATCTTCAACGTGTCCACGACTAATTTGCACTCGTTAGTCCCGGACACCATCCCGCACCCGCTCTTAGTGGCGGAGGCCTCACGGGACCGTCACCATGATGAAATGAACGTCCGCCGCTATAGAGCATTATTCTAGTAGTGCTACAATCTAGTAAGTCGGGTGGTGGAATCGAGATAAACAATCGTCCCTTAGGTTTAAACGTCAAACTCTTACAATCTCAAATTTCACAATTTACAATCTAAATCTAGAACCTACAATCTAAAATTCAAAAAAAAGGATCTATGTCTAGCTTTTTCTATATTATGGCACATTTTTTGAACTCACTATAAGTGACTCGAAACTTGAATTCTAAAATCTAGGCAAACAAAATCACATCCAATTTCGAACCTCACATATTTATAATATCGATTCCGCAATCCACAATCTAAAACTGAAATAAAGAGGGTCGTATCGTCGTTCAAGTGTTTTTGTCTATATATTTATAAAATATTCAATGAATCAGGATATACAATATGTTCCATTTCACAAAATCTCCAATAAAGTTTGTACAAATCCATGATTACAATAATTTGGAATAAAGAGCATTAATCTTTCATATTTAATTTGATAATTATACTCATAAAATTTTAAACTATTGTCAGTCTAAACTACATAAGTCTGTTTAGAGGTGATCGTTACATACATAAATTCAATATAGTTAAATAATTGATACTTGTATCCAACTTGTGTGAAGAGTTTTTGGAGTTTCTTTGACTTATTTCGGGTCATAAAAGTTAGGAAAAAAGAATATACTAAAAACAAAGAAGTGCATAGTGATTTATTTTTGGAGACTCTCGTACGCTGTGATCTCCACCATAAAAATAGCATTGTCATTGATTAATGTAACTCTTCTACAACGTCGTCGTCGCTCCTATTCCTATGAGATCCTAGTGCCACCGTGTGAACTCTCCTTTGATCCGGATCGAGCTATAAGTTTGTATGCGTTTCTTTTCAATTTTTTAAGCATCTCTAACTGTTTCCAATAATTTTATTCCAAAACACTTGTTTTAGAGAGCTATTATATATCTACTAGGAGTAAAAAAAAGACATGCCCTCCTACAATTCTCAATAATTGTTTCCTAAATAGTTTAAATATGCTTTCGGGAGTGAAAATTAGGTGGCTAAATATAGCAAACTCGAGGTTATGGATTGGAGTTGGTAAATTTAACAACCTCATTTAGGGAACGATTGAAGAATGATTTTTTACTAATCACATCCTAAGTTTTGATTTAGCAACCTCATTTAGACAACAGTTAGAGATACTCTTAGGCACAACCGCTACATTAAATTCTCATTGTAATCATCACACTCACTCCCCTCTAACTCATGGATGGAATGGTTACAACCTTGTCACCCATCATTGTTGCTTGATTCAACCTCCAACATTGTTAGTTCAACTTCCCCGTGTGTCAATGTCTCATCACCATCTTCGACGTATACCATTGTTGTTAACCATAGTTGCTCGAGAAAATCGTGAACCAAAATACTTGATAAAGGTTGAGCTTTTAGAGCATGTGCAACCCATAGACGGGATTCGTCTTCAAGAATCTCGCATTTATGGTCCATATAGATATAAACATAACTCACACAACCTACAAACAGAAGATTTATCTCTAGTCTCTAAGTTATTTAATGTTTTTGTATATAGCTACGATCATCTACAAATACATTATTGTACGACTATTTGATAGAATATTATTAAACATGAATAAAAGAAACATGTAACCCACACATAGGCTAGAAGAAGAGGGGGCATAGAAGATCCAGGAGATGAACCACAAGCCGAACCATGGTTGGACATCGCTCAACCATGGTGTGTCTGGGAAAAGGGGTGAAATGACCATAAAAAATTCCAAAATATACTAGTGTGGAGTAGAGCTTGTTGTACATGTATAGGAACATAAATCTCATGATGAGGCACATAGGGGAATGAGTATTTTGTATCGACGTCGAGGATGGCCGCCGACAAGGTCACCCAAGAAAAACTTCGATTACATGTGGATCTCTAGACAGTTTGATGTGAGACGCCTTCGCAGAGGAAGAGGAATTTGTGACGCATCCATTTATATGCTTAGCTCAAGTTGGGTCATTTTCGGAAGGGATCGAACCCGCGAGCGCTTGTGGCGCTCTCGTCCGCCTAGCAAAGGATCGAGGCCATGGGTGCTCGTGGCGGTCTCGTTCGAAAAAGGTCGAGGCCATAGGTGCTCGTGGCGAGAGGAAGAGGATCGAAGCTATGCACCATGGTGGGTCGTCTCGTCCGCCTAGGAGCACGGAACAAGGATGTCGTCTCGTGAGGCGACACCGAGCCGGTCTCTCCATGCATGCGGGGGTGTTTCGCTAATCTATTGTTACAAAGACGGGTAGATACACATATTATGCCCTTATAGTTACAAATATAATACTCTCTCTCGGTCCCATAATATTTGACATTCTAGCCTCATCCAGCAGGAATTGAAATGCCCGTCGGAATCCGGTCGGTTTCCATAGATTCCGGACGACCGGGATTCCGATCGAAATCGGACCTAGATATCGTAGGCTGTCGGTGTCGAATACCGACATATGAAGGGTTAACCAAACCACCCCTTTAGAGAGGATCGGGAGTCGTGGATCGAGGATATCTCTCCCAAACCCTAGAACTCAAGAACACTCTTGTAATCCTTTGAGCTCAATACACACCGGACAAGCGGGAGCGTCAAAAACCCCCGACCACGGTCAAGAAGATGCTCCGCAACCCACCGCTCCGCCCGGAGCGCGGGACACCAGCCGACGAATGGGCGGCGGACGTGGAAAGGCTAGTCGACACGGCACGACGCGAAGCAAAGAAAAGTCGTACCGCTCCCGTTCTCGTGTCGCGTCCTCCTTCTCCGGACGGCATCGCGATCGGAGTCGGAACGACCGCTCAAGAAACACGCGCACCCACACGCGCTCGGACGACGTCTCCCACTCGGTGGCCACACCGCGCGGCAGGAGCCGCGAGCGTGATGCACGTCGTCGCTTGAGCACTAAGCGCCGCAGCCGCGAAGACGCCGGAGTTAACATCGAGCGTTCCCGCGAGTGCCGCCGCGAACGGGAACACCCCCGCAGCCACAAGTCCGGGGACACGGAGAACCCTCCGAGTCCTCCCACTCCTCGGCATCCCCGGAGCGTGCTCCTCGCAAGACGGCGCCCGGGTCAATCCGTCCAACTACACCGGGGATGCTCGGCTCGTCCACCCGTTTACGGGCGGTTAAGTGGCCTAGCAAGTTTCGCCGGACCTCTCGGAAAGGTACGACGGAATGGCACCCCGGGCGAGTTCCTCCAAATCTACTCCACCACCGTGTCGGCCACGGGTGGTGACGAAGACGTCATGGTCAACTACTTCCACATCGCCCTCAAGGGCTCCGCGTGCTCTTGGTTCCTCAACCTCGCGCCGAAGTCCATCCGCTCCTGGAAGGGCTATGCAAGGAGTTCCTCATCAACTTCTAGGGCACCGCCACCCGTCCCGGCACCCGGGTCGACCTCGACCGAGTCGTCCAACAAGAAGGGGAAACGTTGCGCCGGTTCATGCAGCAATTCAGCCAAGTGCGTAACACTCGTCCCGCGCATGAAACCGGCGCGGGTCATCTCCGTGTTACGCCACGGCGTACACGATAAGCACTTGCTCGGTGAGTTGGGCGTTCACCAACTCGAGACGGTCACTCGGCTCTTTCATCGGCAGATACCTACGCCCTCCGCCGGGAGGCGCAGGCCTGGCATGACCCACCGATAGGTGTAGAGTGCCCGATCTTTCGGTGAGTGTAGATAATTTCGATTGGTGGACGTTGACCCTCATGATCCGACTACGACGAGCAAGCCGAAGCGCCAATGCAATCGCTGAACCAACTTCCGATGGTTATTGAACTCGCGGTTAAACAAATTCAACCCGATCACGAGGATCAATCCTTGCAAGCAATCGAAGAACAAGCAAGAATAAGAGGCGAGCAATCCGATGTATTGCACGAAGGTGGAGTTCGAATTCAACGTCGAAGGGACGGAATGTATAGCTAGGCTAATACTAAAACAAAACTCAAGTCCGAAATAAAAGAGAGTCTCTATCTAAATAGGGGGAGGGGGCGGCGTGTGAACAGTGACCCGTGGGTACCGTAGCGCGGCCGGTGCCCAACCCTAGTCTCCCATATGGGCCTCTTGTTGGCCCATCCTCTAGTCTTCCGGCCCAAAGTTCTTTAACAAGATGACGAAGCTCAATTCTCTTGCACGGGCCCGAGTAATCGGACCGGAATACGTCGTCTTGATGATAGGGCTTCCATCTTGACGGCCCACTAGAGGGGCGCGGCTTGGGGAGGCGCACCGGCTTGGAGTGGGGCGTCGTCGTTCGTCGTCGTTCGTTCGTCGTCGTTCGTCGTCGTATGTACGTCGTTGATGTCCTCATCATCCTCCCCTTCTTGAAGTGAAGTCGTCCTCGACGGCAACTCATCATCCTCGCCCAAGTATGGTTTCAAATCTGCAACATTAAAACTCGTGGAAACACCAAACTCCATGGGCAAGTCAAGAACATAAGCATTATCGTTAATCTTGGTTAGCACTTTAAAAGGACCAGCAGCACGAGGCATCAATTTAGAACGACGCAAAGTTGGAAATCTATCTTTACGCAAGTGCAACCAAACCAAATCACCAGGTTCAAAAGAAACATGTTTTCGACCTTTACTACCAGACAACTTGATACTTTTTATTAGCAACAAGCAATGTTCGTTGGGTTTCTTCATGCAATTGTTTCATGTGATCAATATGAGCAAGAGCATCAACATTTGGTTCATCTTCAAGCATCAATAGCAAACAAATCAATAGGTGCCCTAGGAACATAGCCATAAACAACCTCAAAAGGACACATCTTGGTGGTAGAATGTGTAGCACGATTATAAGCAAATTCAACATGAGGTAAACAATCTTCCCAACGTCTCAAATTTTTATCAAGAACAGCTCTAAGCATAGCGGACAAAGTTCTATTTACTACCTCGGCTTGCCCATCGGTTTGAGGATGACAAGTAGTACTAAACAAGCAGCTTAGTTCCTAGTTTATTCCAAAGAGAACGCCAAAAATGACTAAGAAACTTAGCATCACGATCGGAGACAATTGTTTTAGGAATTCCATGCAATCTAACAATCTCGCTAAAGAACAATGCAGCAATATTGGAGGCATCATCGGCTTTATGACATGGTATAAAGTGAGCCATTTTAGAGAAGCGATCAACAACCACAAAAATATCTGTCCCTCCCCTTCTTAGTTCTAGGCAATCCCAAAACAAAATCTATCGAAATATCATGCCAAGGAGAAGAGGGAACCGGCAAGGGCATATACAAACCATGATTACCCAAACGAGACTTAGCCTTCGACATGTAGTACAGCGTGCAACAAGGCGCTCAACATCACGGCGCATCCGTGGCCAAAAGAAGTGGTCGACCAACACCTCATGTGTCTTGAAAACGCCAAATTGACCCATAAGACCACCTCCATGCGCCTCCTGCAACAACAAAAGACGAACCGAACCAACTGGAATACACAGACTTGTTAGCACGAAACAGGAACCCATCCTGCATATGAAATTTGCCCCAAGGTTTGCCATCCTTACAATGCACCATAATATCATGAAAATCAGCATCATTCACATATTGATCTTTCAAAGCTTGCAAACCAAAAGATTTTCCTTCCCGTTTTTATGTTTAATGATGTAGTTGGGACAAGCATCGTATAACGACGAGACAAAGCATCGGCAATCACATTTTCCTTCCCGTTTTTATGTTTAATGATGTACGGAAAAGATTCAATGAATTCAACCCATTTAGCATGACGACGGTTCGGATTAGTTTGGGTTCTAATATGTTTCAAAGCCTCATGATCGGAATGAATAATAAACTCGCGAGGCCATAAATAATGCTGCCATATTTGCAAAGTTCTCACTAAAGCATAAAGTTCTTTATCATAAGTGGAATATTTAAGAGCAGCACCACTTAACTTCTCACTAAAATAAGCAATGGGTTTATGATCTTGCAACAAAACAGCACCCAAACCAATTCCACTAGCATCACATTCCAATTCAAACACTTTATCAAAATTAGGCAATTGCAAGAGAGGAGCATGGGTTAACCGTTCCTTTAAAGTGGTGAAGGCAAATTCTTGTGGTGCACCCCACTCAAATGGCGCACCCTTCTTGGTCAACTCGTGCAACGGTGCAGCGATGGTGCTAAAATCCTTCACAAAACGACGATAGAAACCTCGCAAGACCAAGAAAACTGCGAACTCAGTGTAACCGTCGTCGGTTGAGGCCAACTTTGTATGGCGTCCACCTTGTTGCCATCTACCTCAATTCCCTGCTAAGTGACAACATATCCAAGAAACGAAACACGTTGCGTGCAAAAAGTGCATTTTTCCATGTTACCAAACAAGTGAGCAGCACGCAAAGCATCAAAAACAGCACGCAAGTGATCTAAATGCTCATTCATGGATTTGCTGTATATAAGAATATCATCAAAGTAGACAACAACAAAGATTCCAATGAAAGGTCTAAGAACTTCATTCATTAAGCGCATGAAAGTGCTAGGAGCATTAGACAAACCAAACGGCATAACCAACCATTCATACAAGCCAAATTTAGTTTTAAAAGCCGTTTTCCATTCATCTCCTAATTTCATTCTAATCTGATGGTAACCACTACGCAAATCAACCTTAGAGAAAATTGTGGCACCACTAAGTTCATCAAGCATATCATCAAGGCGTGGTATAGGATATCGATAACGAATTGTAATATTGTTAATTGCGCGACAATCTACACACATACGCCATGAACCATCCTTTTTAGGGACAAGCAAAACAGGAACCGAACAAGGACTAAGAGACTCACGAATGTAACCTTTGTCAAGCAATGCTTGCACTTGACGCTGAATTTCTTTCGTCTCTTCAGGATTTGTACGAGTACGGAGCGCGATTAGGGAGCTGTGCGCCTGGAATGAGATCAATTTGATGTTCTATGCCACGAATTGGAGGAAGTCCTGGTGGCAATTCAGCGGGAAACACATCTTTATAGTCCTGCAAAAGGTTAGCAACAGCAGGAGGAATATGCAACATAGGCGCCTCATCTAGTGAAACAAGCATACGAGAGCAAACAAGCGCATAGCAAGGCAGATTAGCATCATGTAACTCATCAAAATCAGCACGTGTAGCAAGCAAGATAGGATTACTCAATTTAATCTCAGGTTGAACAGGTGCAATAGGAGGCGATTTAAGCAATTTTGCAGCTTTTGCCGCTCTAGCCATATCATCTTTTAAAACTTGTTCGGGTGTCATAGGATGAATAACAATTTTCTCGACTCTTAAACATGAAAGAATAATAATTGGAACGACCATGGTGAAGACTATCAACATCATATTGCCAAGGACGACCAAGCAACAAAGAGCATGCTTCCATTGGAACAACATCACAATCCACAAAATCAGAATAGGCACCAAGAGAGAAAGGAACACGTACCGAGCGCGTTACCTTTATTTTACCGCCATCATTCAGCCACCGAACGTGATAGGGATGTGGATGCTTCCTTGTTGGCAATGCCAACTGCTCCACCAATGTTAGACTAGCCAAATTGTTGCAACCGCCACCGTCAATGATTATGCGAATCGCTCTTTCTTGCACAACGCCTTTGATATGAAAAATGTTGTGGCGCTGGTTCTTCTCATCCCGAACGACCCGTGTACTAAGAACACGCTGCACAACAAGATTTGCATACCCGTCTGCGGCACTAGAGTCGACATGAAGCTCCGCATTATCCGCATGGTTAGCAACAAGAGAATGTGGAACATCTTCGGAATCACTAGCGGAAGAATACTCACCATCATCACGAATCAGCATTGTTCGCTTATTTGGACAATCACGAAAAACATGGCCAAACCCTTTGCAGCGGTGACACCGAATGTCACGAGCTCGTCCGGACGACGAAGAAGGCTTTGCCGGCGGCGCGCTAGACTTGGACGACGAAAAGTGGTCGCGCGCTGTTGTGGATGGCACCGTGGTCGACGACGTGTGGTCGCGCGATGTGGAAGAAGGAGGCGCCGACCGCGGGTCGAAGTGTGCGTCTTGGACCCCGCAAAAGTGTTAGTTCTTGACGAAGATCGTCGTCCCCGCACTTCACGTTCAGCTTTACAAGCATATTCAAATAAGGTGGTCATATCATTGTAATCCTTATAATCAAGAATGTCCTGAATTTCACGATTTAACCCACCCCTAAAACGAGCCATAGCAGCATCCTCCTGTTCAACTAAACCACAGCGAATCATACCCTTTTGCAAAGCTTGATAATAATCCTCTACGGAAAGCGAACCTTGTTGAAAACGCTGCATTTGATTAAGCAAATCTCTAGCAAAATATGATGGGACAAAACGGTGACGCATGGCTGTTTTTAACTCTGCCCAAGTGGCTGGAATATTATCAGGATATTTTTGTGTATACTCACGCCACCAAATTAAAGCAAACTCGAGTAAACTCACTAATAGCAGCCTTAACTTGTAAATTAGCAGGAATATCATGGCATGCAAACTTTTGTTCAACTTCTAATTCCCAATCAAGATAAGCAAGCAGGATCATATTTGCCATTAAAAGTAGGAATCTTAAATTTAATTCGGCAAAGGAATCATTAGGAGGAATACGTACCCTACGAGCACGACCGCGACGATTGTCGTCGTCCTGCTCGGTGTCGGCGCCGTAGTCACGTGTAGTCCGTAACTCCGCGAGCTGCGTCGTCACCGTCCTAAGCTGCGTCGTCATGGTCTCAAGACGTGTCAAAATCGTCTCGAGTGTAGTGTGGGCAGCCGTATCGGCGAGGTCGAGCTGATCAAAACGTGCATTCGACGATCGGATCGTCGAATCAAGTCGCTCGTGCATCGACTTCATGTCATTCGTGAGGCCATCAACCTGCACCTGGACATCCTGGATGGAGGGCGCCTCCGACTTCGAGTCCGTTCTCGTCATCGAAACACCAGCAAAAACAAAACAACCACAAAAAGAGCCTACGACGAGAGGTTAATGGAGGATGAAAAAGCTCAATCGGAAAGCTGTTATCAAACTCTTACTCGTTCTTACCAAGCACGCAAGTGTCAATCGCAACCACGGGTAAAACCGGTGGAAGATTGGAGGAGCGATTGCTCGGGAACGGTACCTGCTCGTAGTAGATAATTTGTGGAGCTAGGAGGCTGCACTCAATTCAAGGGTTAGCACAATTCAAACAATAATTGCAAAGCTGAATAAAAGTGCTAAACGCAAACAGATCGCTGCACGGCACAAGTGTAGACGAAAAGGTGAAGTGAAAAGAAAGAGGAGAAAACAAAGGTCGACGAAGGAAAACAAGAAAGGAGAGTACCACGCAAAGGAACCGACGAGGCTGAAACGGAAAAGGAGTGTGGCGACTCTTGGAACCTCGACTCACCCCTTTTTAGTTTTCGATTGTTGTTGTTGTTTTTTTTTTTCTGTTTTCCCTTTTTTTCAGTTTTTTTTTTTTTTTTTTCACGGGCGAACTTCAAAAACGGATTATATGAACAAGAGGAACAAAATGACCAAGTCACCACACACACTTTTTCCGGAGAGAGCGAGGGTAAAACGGCGCTATCCGAGGTCGGCTCGGACGCGGCGTGGTTGTGACTTGGGGTCTCCGGGAACTAGGTGGCGAAACCAAAACGAAACGGCGGCACACGGAACCGAGCCGAACAAACACGAGGTGGTGAAACAGAAAAGGACTCGGCGAGGCGAACGACCGAACGAAGGCACGCGACCGAGTAGGACTTGAGACAGACGAGTCGGATGGAAAAGGTGTGGCGACGAGTCCGTTGACGCCGGTTTTTGACCGGGGGACCCATTGTCGGCGACTATAGGTAAAAAGGGGGCCGGTGGGCGGAAGGCCGACGGCCGCTTGGGCGAGTAAAAGGGCGTCTCTCCCGGGAATCGTGCGCGGACGCCAACGGAAGAGCACAACATTGATGGGCCCGGCCCACGTTATAAAATTAGAAATAATAGTTAGTTTTGGAAAAAGGATTCTAGTCGGTTAGGAAATCGGCCCGAGGAGGGTCCGAATAGGATTCTTTTTGCCGAGTATAAATACATACTCGGATGTAACATGTAAACTCGATACACATCCAATACAACTTTCGGCGCATCGCCAAAACCCTAATTTTCCGTTAAGTCTTCACCGTTTTCGCGCGGGGATCTTCGGGGCTCCGGTCGACGACACGTTGGCTTGACAAGGTAATTATGTTGTCTAATTCTCGACGCATTGTTCGTAATTAGATGTGTGAGGGACCCGAATTTCACCAACGTGAAATCCGAACCCTTTGTACCTCATTGCCACTCCCGGGAGTGTGGCACGTACATCCAACACAAGTTAGTACAGTAAAACCATAAATTAAAGGAAATAACAAGGCAAGATAATAGATTCTCCAAGTACATTATTAGAATGCATAAGTCTCAATCTCAAGAGTACAAGAGCGTGGCACGCGAGCCATCGCGAAATCATAGTAGAAGTCTAGCGAAGCGAAATCAAAGCGGAAGCGAAGCGGAAGCATCTCTCGGTGAAGATCCGTAGTGAAGTCCATACCCACAAGCAACTCGAGTGTAGGCGAGACCGTCACTCCTCCTCGTCGGCTCTCTCAACCGGCTCGGCCGGCTCCTCGGCAACGGCGTCCGAAAAACATAGTGGGAAAGCCGTGAGTACTACGCGTACTCGAGCAAGCCGCAAACTACCTAGCAACAATGTATGCATGTTGGGATAGTTCAAGGAAAGGCAAGGGCTAGCACCTAAAGCATTAATTCTCAAGTCTATGTGAATCATATTTTATTATTAGTCAAATTTTATAAGTGGCCTTGCAGGAAACAACACAATCCTGCAAGGGTCAAGTTTTATGTCCCGCACACCTCCACGGGACCACAGCTCGAAGCCGAAGTAAAACACCTAACGGAGGGGAGAAGTAGTAAATGCTAATCAAGTGGATTTCTCTCGGTAGTGCCCATACTTTGGGCTAGACTATACGTATAGATTTATATATCTCTGCAGAGAGTAAGCAACTCGTACCCACGTGAAGAGGTACTCAAACAAAAGACCACCGTCGTGGCCCAAGCAAAGCAACACTCACAAGATCACTCCACAAAGCATCGATCGGTAGGCGCCCGTCCCTCGAGTCCGGGATCCTCTAACCACAACATAGGAAAAGAAGGTCCCGAAGGGTGTGACAAGGCGTACCACGGGCCGGGTGGGATATCCTCTCGCTCGTGGGTTGAGACAACAGCTCCAACACCCACTACCACTATTCTCTACACCACGGCGGGCCACCCGGTCCTCCGCTAAGTATCATGATCCAGCCCGCCCATACAAGTCACGTGGTATGCTAGTAAAGCCAAGAGAGGTATACGCACAAGAACCGGTCCTTAAGCTGCCGGGCGAGTCACCATCCCTCTCCTCAACAACAACGAGTCTCAACAAGTGTCACCACAACAGGGGTCCCATAGCCCAAGACCCCTACACAACTGTACCCGCAACATGTACTCTCCAAATAGAGACCCCCGTAAGTCTCCCAACACCTAACCACCTACACACTCGCCCCCGCAAAAGGTCCTACAGGGTATCTAGTACGGAAACTCGACACCTAAGAAACACCTACAATTTATTTTACACAAAAACATGTATAGTCATCATGGGGTTCAATTAAGCAACTAAGCAACATACTAAGCATGCGAGTAACGAGTAGAACAACCTATGGCAAACAATGGCAAGGATAGCATAGTATGGCATAGGTAAACTACAAGTGCAAGTAACCATTAATCATGCTTGGTCCAATTTAATGCAAGTACTAAATAGGATCAAGAGTGGTCAAGGATTGCGGCTTGCCCGGATAGGGCTGCTCCCGGGCCGGGTCTGGGTACTCGTACTCGCTGTCGTTGGCGGGAACTCCTCAAACTGCGGCTCGGACGAAAACTCCTCGGCACCGTCCGACGGACGGATCGTGAAACGAGGGTCGAGCACGCTTATCGAGACAATAGGAAATAGTACGAAACGGACGACGGAAATTACGGTACTAGAACATGACCAAAAGCTACACTAACGCGTAGAGAACGTCGCTACGAGTCCAACGCAATCGACCGCGTATTTTTCCGAGTCTCCAGGAAAAAGATATGAATTTCCAAAGAAAAGGAATTATGGAAATTCAGGAAAATCCAATAAAAGAAATGGAATATTCCCTGGAAGATTCTCCGCCACGTGGGCGCCACGTCAAGACCACGTAGACGCCACGTCCACGCCACGCAGCACCAAAATCGCTACAGGTCGGCACCACGTGGCAACTCTTCGCCACGTGGTCGCCACGCAGGTCGACACATCGGCGCCACCTCTACACCTACCCCCAACACGTGGCGCCACATCGGCAGAAATTCACGCCACATCGGCGGCCATGTCGGCGCCACCACAACGACCGAGAGAGGGCGGCGCCGCCCGTGCTCCGCCGCGGGGCTGCCGGACTTGGCCCTTCCGGCGCTACGGCTCGCCGCGGGCCACGCCAAGGGCACCATCATGCTCCCCGCACTCCCGCGCTTCGCGATGCGGTCGCGAGGACCGAGCACGCCGCGGCTCAACGGCGGAAGCTCGCCGGAGCAGCGCGGCGGCGCGGCAAGGGGAAAAGTCCCAAACCTCGCCAAGACCGCGATCGGAGACCACCAAACGGTAGCTCATGCTTGCGCGAGGCTAACGGAACCGACCGCAGCACCCAAAGACCCACGGAGCAACGCCGGCGGTGAGTCCCGCGGCGGCGGCTCAACGGAGTTCCGCGACTTCCCTTAAAACTTCACCCTTTCTCCGGATCGACGCGCGCATAAGTTAGGCGGGACCAAGACGCAGCTAACGGTACGGAGAGAGAGACATGAGCTTGCCTCTAAGCGCGTGCTCGCCGGCGTCCATGGAGGGGCGGCGGCGGAACACGACGGGAGGTGCCAAAACGCCACAAATCAAGGGGGCGAGAGGGGGAATCGGCGTGGCTACTCACCAGCAACGCACCGACGGCCAAAGGAGAGACGGGGAGGCGCCGACGACGACTTGCGACGGGATCCGGTGATGGCGGACGGCGAGCTCGCGACGAACGTAGATGGTGACCATGTGTAGTTGCGTTCCGCCGCCGCCACGGACAACAAAGATGCGCTCGGCGCCGAAGGGAGAGCGTACGAAGGGGAAGCAAGAACGACGCATGAGTGGCATGAGAACTCACCGGCGGTGACGAACGTCGACGGGGAAGAAGACGACGGGGAACTTCTCGCTCGACGCACCGACTATACAAGGCTCCTCCCGCGAAACCAAGTATACGGGGAACTCAACGCCGCACGCAGCACACGGGGTTAGCTCGCGCACGGCTAGTTCATGACCTCGCCCATGGCGGACGAGGAAACCGCGGTGGCGGCGAGCGCTAGGGTTTGGTGCGGAGCGGGGAAGAAAGGAGGCGGCGGCGCAGGGGTTTTGTAGGGCGGCGGATGCGGCGGGAGCAGGTGGCTTTGGGGCCGCTACGCGACAGCCCGTCCGAGGTGTCGCTCGCAGAGGCGCCGCGCGCTCGGGGCTGAGCTGGAAAGCGAAGGAGGAAGAAGATGCTCCGTTGGCGCTCGGGTCGGGCCGGACCGGGCTGCGGGGAAAGAGAAAAGGAAACGGGCCGGCGGAGAAGATTCGGCCCAAGGCGCCGGTTTTCAAATTAAATCACTTCGCGAATTAATCTGCCGAATAGAATTCAAAAATGAACTCCAATTTGATTCAAACTCGACCAAATTCAAATGTTTGCATTACACAACTTCGAGTACTATACTTGGGCTGTTACGGACTCCCCCTTACAAGAATCTCGTCCTCGAGATTTCACTCCTCATCCTCGAACAAGTGAGGGAAGTCCTTCCTCAAGTTATCCTCCATCTCCCAAGTAGCCTCTCGCTCGGTGTGGTTACTCCACAACACCTTGCAGAACTTGATCTTGCGGCTCCGTGTTTCCTTGAAAGCCACATCCAAGATCTTGACAGGATACTCCAAGTACTCAAGACTCGTCCTGTAGATCCAACACCTCTCGGTGCAACCTCGCTCCTCCGGCACACGAAGACACTTCTTGAGTCGTGAAACATGGAACACATCATGCACTCCGGCAAGGTGTCCCGGCAACTCAAGCCGATAGGCGAGATCTCCAATCCTCCTCACCACTCGGAAAGGTCCAACAAACCTTGGTGCCAACTTGCCACGCACGTGGAATCTGCGAGTCCCACGAAGTGGAGAGACCTTGAGATAGACATAGTCCTCAACAAAGAACTCCAAAGGTCTCCTCCTCTTATCCGCATAGCTCTTCTCGCCTCGCTCCGAGCAACTCGGATATGCTCTCTCACTTGCTCAACCTTCTCTTCGACCTCTCTCACAAGATCCGGTCCATAGAAAGACCTCTCTCCAACCTCGGCCCACATGAGAGGCGTCCCGCACTTCCTCCCATACAAGAGCTCATTGGGTGACATCTTGATACTTGCCCGATAGAAGATAGCGAACGTAAGGAAACGAGAATGAAGGAAGTTAAAAGATAGAAACGAAGAAGATAGCTAGACACTTGCACTGGTAGCTGTTGTTGTAAGAGAACTCAGCAAACGACGGGCTTTCCTCCCAATTCTTTGTCTGTAAGTGAGCACACAAGCTCTCAACATATCCTCCAAGGTCCGATTCGGTCGCTCCGTCCGACCATCCGTCCGAGGGTGATAAGCCGTGCTAAAGTCCAAGTGAGTGCCCATAGCTGCATGCAAACTCCTCCGAACTTAGACACAAACCGAGAACCACGATCGGATACTATAGTGAGGGGTGCTCCATGTAACCTCGGAATGTTATCAATGTACGGCTTCGCAAGGGCACCCACATGGTAGTACTGTCCCGACGGCTATAAAGTGAGCGGCCTTGGAGAACCGATCCACGATCACCCGGATGGAATCATGACCCTTCGGCGTGCGAGGTAGTCCAACAATGAAATCCATGCCGATGTTCTCCCATTTCCACATAGGAATCTCAAGAGGCTTGAGCAAACCGGTGCAGCTTCGATGCTCGCCTTGACTCTCCCCGCAAATGTCACACATCCCCACAAACCGAGCAATGTCCCTCTTCATGCCTTCCCACCGAACTCGAGTACGGAGATCCTCATACATCTTTGTGTTCCCTGGGTGGATCGAGTAGCGAGAACAGGTGAGCCTCTCGCAAGATCTCATCTCGAATCCCGGCACCTCCAGGAACCACAATCCGATCCTTGTACCAAAGTACACCATCACCATCCACTCGAACCCGTGTGCCTTATCCTCCTTTATTCTCTCCTTGATTGACTCCACAAGACTCGTCAACCTTCCGCCTCTCTCGATCCGATCTCCAAGTAGACTCGTGATCCTCAACTCATAGAGATAGCCCTCGGGAATGAGCTCCACTCCATCCCTCATCATCTCCTCAAACACCTCCGACCGGCTCGTCATGAGAGAAGTGCAATAGGCCTTGCGACTCGGCGCATCCGCAACAACATTGGCCTTGCCAGGATGGTAGTTGATGCTCAAATCATAATCCTTGATCAACTCAAGCCATCTCCTCTCGCCTCATGTTCAGCTCGATCGCGTGAAGATATACTTGAGACTCTTATGATCCGTGAAAATCTCACATCCGCCACCGATGAGATAGTGCCTCCAAATCTTCAAAGCATGAACAAGCTGCTGCAAGCTCAAGATCATGAGTGGGATAGTGCTTCTCATGTGTCTTCAATCGCCTCGAAGCATAAGCCACGACCTTCCCGTTCCGCATGAGCACACAACCAATCCCATGAGTGGAAGCATCACAATACACCCGGAAGTCCCGACTAAGATCCGGCAAAGTGAGCACGGGTGCGGTGGTCAATCTAGTCTTGAGCTCCCGAAAGCTCCTCTCACGCTCTCGGGGTCCACTCAAAGGTAACCTTATCCCGCAAGAGCTCCGTCATGGGACGAGCTATCCGAGAGAAATCCTCAACAAAGCGACGGTAGTATCCGACCATCCCCAAGAATTTCCTCACATCCTTGACACACTCGCGGTGACGGCCAACTCACAATTGTCCGAACCTTCCCCGGATCCACACACACTCCCTTGTCATTGATGACATGCCCTAGGAAAGCCACCTCCTCAAGCCGAACCCGCACTTGCTGAACTTGGCATACAACCGATTCTCCTTCAGCCTCTCCAAGACAACCCTCAAGTGATGTGCATGCTCTTCGGCGGACTTTGAGTACACAAGAATGTCATCAATGAAAACCACCACAAACTTATCCAACTCGCCATGAAGACCTTGTTCATCATGTTCATGAAGTAGGGAGGGGCATTGGTCAAGCCGAAGGAAGCAACAAGTGAACTCGAACCGCCCATACCCGTCCGAGGAATAGATAAGAAGCAAAATTCAAGGAAGGGCGATCATGCAAGAAAGATAACAACGGAATTGACAAAGCGGTACCAAAGATCCATACCTACTCACGAAGGCGGTCTTAGGAATGTCACACTCGCGGATTTTCATTTGATGATAGCCGGATCTCAAATCAATGGATGAGAAATACTTTGCACCCTTCAGCTGATCAAACAAATCATCAATCCGCGGCAAGGGGTACTTATTCTTGATGGTGACCTCGTTCAAAGAACGATAGTCAACACACATCCTGTCGGCACCATCCTTCTTCTTCACAAACGAACGGGGATCCCCAAGGTGAGGCACTTGGGCGAATGAACCCCTTACTCAACAAATCATCAATCTCCTGCTTAAGCAACACCAACTCATCGGAAGACATGCGATACGGCCTCTTAGCAATAGGGGCCGTGCCGAGAAGAAGATCAATCACAAACTCAACATCCCTATCCGGTGGATGCCCCGGCAAATCATCGGGAAAGACCTCGGGATACTCACAAACCACGGTATCCGCTCAAGTGACAAGCCCCGCAAGTGACAAAGTCTGTGCTGGCAACTTGGGAGCAACCGGTGTGAAACACACGACCACTCCTCGGTGGTTCACCAAGGTCACAATCCGCTCATCACAATAAATCACCCCCTTGTTCTTGGTCAACCAATCCATCCCAAGAATCACCTCAATCCCGGAAGACGGCAAGAGAGCCAAATCGGCCAAGAACCGAACACCCTCAATCAAGATCCGAACTCGACGGCAACCCGTCACACACTTTGAAGTACCAAGTGGAGAGATAGCGAGCACAGGAAAATCGAGCAAGTCGAGAGGAATCTTAAGCTTCGCAACGAACGCAGAAGACACGAACGATCTAGTCGCACCGATGATCGAAAAGAACGAAGCTAAACGAGAGTTAACCGAGAAACTCACCAAGGACGACGTCCGGCGCTCGCCGTGCATCCTCAACAAGTGAGGTGGTGAAGTCTAGCACGAGAGGCACTCTGCTGCGGCCGTCTGTCGCGGTAGCCGATCGCACAGGGCGTGGGGCACTGCGGAACTGCTGCTCGCTGCGGTGGCCGTGTCTGCTGGCCTCGGGGGTAGTGTAGGTAGTAGGAGCTCTCGACCCATGTTGGGACACGCGTAGTACTTGTGTCCCGCTGACCGCACCGGAAGCACTCGTTGGCGAAGGGCATCCCACCGCTCGGGGCCTCCACCGGACCGTCGTGGTGCTGGAGCACGCCGGTATCGCCGACCTGCGGTGCGAACCGCCTCGCCTCGAGCTGCCAAACCGCCCTGTGGTGGGCGAGTGAACTGCTGTCGCTGCCCTCCAAACCTCGGCCTCTCGCTGACCTCCGGAACGGTCTAGTCTGTCCTCCTGTCCTCTTGTGTGCCTCAACCCTCCCGATCCTCTCGATGCTCGTCCTCAACCTCAATAGCCTTGTCCACTAGCTCCTTCGGGGTAGAGCACCCCGCCACGTGGGGACCAATCTCAGCCTTGAGACCTCGCTTGAAGTAGTATATCTTGTCCTGCTCGACGGAAAGATAGAAAATCACGAAGGGAAATGAGATGAAGCGATGGCAACATAGAACGTGTTAAGCATGAAATCATTGGGAAAAGTAGATAGTGATTATTTGGGATGAAAAAAAAAAAATGAATAAGAGTTTTTGACCTCGCTCGGTGGATACGTCACGAGGTGAGTAGCGGGACGGCTCGATCCACCTGTGGTAGTACTCGAGCACTCCCATAGATCCCATCCTCAAGTTACGGAACTCGGCCGCCTTCCCGTCCATCACTCCCTTGGGGATGTGTCGAGCTCGAACTCCCGCTCAAACTCATCCCAAGAGATACTGTTCGGGTCATGGTGGTTGGTCACGTAAGTGTCCCACCACGCGCCGGCTGCACCTCCGAGCAAGTAAGTAGCAAGTGACACACACTCGGCGTCGCATAGATCCATCATCACCAGCTGCTTGGACACCGTCCTAAGCCACTGTCGGCGTCCAAGGGGTCGGTGCAGTGAGAGAACGTCTCGGCTGCAGCTCGCGGAAGGCCTCCTTCCTCAAGTCGGACCGGCTGCGGCCTCGCGTGTCGTGGCTGCTGCTGCCGCAAGATCCGCTCGTGGTGCTCCTCGCTGCTCGCTGCTGCTGCTCGCTGCAAGCATCCGCATCGGACCTCCAAGGATGTGGGTCCGGTTCGCCATCACGTCGGCGAGAGTCCGAGCAGGGGGAGGTGGTGGTGGTACCTCCCGCTGCTCGGCGCCCTCCCGCCGCCCAGGAGCCTCCTCGCTGTCCCGGTGCCTCCCGCTCGGCACCATC
The DNA here is from genome assembly GCA_031894775.1 of Chloris gayana. Taxonomy (NCBI): domain Eukaryota; kingdom Viridiplantae; phylum Streptophyta; class Magnoliopsida; order Poales; family Poaceae; genus Chloris; species Chloris gayana. Next base: position 62,344 of record JAUNZO010000580.1, read on the forward strand.
CGCCTCTCCGACTGCGGGATCCGGTGGTGCCTCTCCACCGCGACCACGTCCTCTCGCCGCGAGCACCCACGGCCTCCTCCTCCACGGCCACGGCCTCTCGCACCGCGGCCTCGCGCAGCTGGCTGCGGGCGCGGCACGACCTCCGCCACGACCACGACCACGCCCACGACCTCCGGGGGCCGGTCGTCCACCTCCATCGCAGCCTCGGTCAAACCGCACGTGTAGACCCCTTCCTCTCGGCATCCGTTAACAAGGCACAATTCCAACGATTAGTACGGGTTATCCAACACTTTCTTCAAATCTTGAAAGAATCTTCATGAGTAACTGATTAGTATGCAAGTCATCTATCCATGCAAACACAACAAAGGCATCATCCATTCAGTCATATCTTACTTTTGAGAGCTTTAAACGATGAGACAGATTTCAAAGTTTGATGAAAGACGAATAGCAGATTAGAGAGCTAGATATTGTCCTTATGGTTACGTCCAGCTTCTACGGGTCTCGTTCCTACAATCAAGTATGGCTCGATACCAACCGTGAGGGACCCGAATTTCACCAACGTGAAATCCGAACCCTTTGTACCTCATTGCCACTCCCGGGAGTGTGGCACGTACATCCAACACAAGTTAGTACAAGTAAAACCATAAATTAAAGGAAATAACAAGGCAAGATAATAGATTCTCCAAGTACATTATTAGAATGCATAAGTCTCAATCTCAAGAGTACAAGAGCGTGGCACGCAGGCCATCGCGAAATCATAGTAGAAGTCTAGCGAAGCGAAATCAAAGCGGAAGCGAAGCGGAAGCATCTCCGGTGAAGATCCGTAGTGAAGTCCATACCCACAAGCAACTCGAGTGTAGGCGAGACCGTCACTCCTCCTCGTCGACTCTCTCAACCGGCTCGGCCGGCTCCTCGGCAACGGCGTCTCGAAAAACATAGTGGGGAAAGCCGTGAGTACTACGCGTACTCGGCAAGCCGCAAACTACCTAGCAACAATGTATGCATGTTGGGATAGTTCAAGGAAAGGCAAGGGCTAGCACCTAAAGCATTAATTCTCAAGTCTATGTGAATCATATTTTATTATTAGTCAAATTTTATAAGTGGCCTTGCAGGAAACAACACAATCCCGCAAGGGTCAAGTTTTATGTCCCGCACACCTCCACGGGACCACAGCTCGAAGCCGGAAGTAAAACACCTAACGTAGGGGAGAAGTAGTAAATGCTAATCAAGTGGATTTCTCTCGGTAGTGCCCATACTTTGGGCTAGACTATACGTATAGATTTATATATCTCTGCAGAGAGTAAGCAACTCGTACCCACGTGAAGAGGTACTCAAACAAAAGACCACCGTCGTGGCCCAAGCAAAGCAACACTCACAAGATCACTCCACAAAGCATCGACCGGTAGGCGCCCGTCCCTCGTGTCCGGGATCCTCTAACCACAACATAGGAAAAGAAGGTCCTGAAGGGTGTGACAAGGCGTACCACGGGCCGGGTGGGATATCCTCTCGCTCGTGGGTTGAGACAACAGCTCCAACACCCACTACCACTATTCTCTACACCACGGCGGGCCACCCAGGTCCTCCGCTAAGTATCATGATCCAGCCCGCCCATACAAGTCACGTGGTATGCTAGTAAAGCCAAGAGAGGTATACGCACAAGAACCGGTCCTTAAGCCGCCGGGCGAGTCACCATCCCTCTCCTCAACAACAACGATCTCAACAAGTGTCACCACAACAGGGGTCCCATAGCCCAAGACCCCTACACAACCGTACTCCGCAACAGGTACTCTCCAAATAGAGACCCCCGTAAGTCTCCCAAGCACCTAACCACCTACACACTCGCCCCCGCAAAAGGTCCTACAGGGTATCTAGTACGAAACTCGACACCTAAGAAACACCTACAATTTATTTTACACAAAAACATGTATAGTCATCATGGGGTTCAATTAAGCAACTAAGCAACATACTAAGCATGCGAGTAACAGTAGAACAACCTATGGCAAACAGTGGCAAGGATAGCATAGTATGGCATAGGTAAACTACAAGTGCAAGTAACCATTAATCATGCTTGGTCCAATTTAATGCAAGTACTAAATAGGATCAAGAGTGGTCAAGGATTGCGGCTTGCCCGGATAGGGCTGCTCCCGGGCCGGGTCGGGGTACTCGCATCGCTGTGTCTGGCGGGAACTCCTCAAACTGCGGCTCGGACGAAAACTCCTCGGCACCGTCCGACGTACGGATCGTGAAACGAGGGTTAGGCACGCTTATCGAGACAATAGGAAATAGTACGAAACGGACGACGGAAATTACGGTACTAGAACATGACCAAAAGCTACACTAACGCGTAGAGAACGTCGCTACGAGTCCAACGCAACCGACCGCGTATTTTCTCGAGTCTCCAGGAAAAAGATATGAATTTCCAAAGAAAAGGAATTATGGAAATTCAGGAAAATCCAATAAAAGAAATGGAATATTCCCTGGAAGATTCTCCGCCACGTGGGCGCCACGTCAAGACCACGTAGACGCCACGTCCACGCCACGCAGACCAAAATCGCTACAGGTCGGCACCACGTGGCAACTCTTCCGCCACGTGGTCGCCACGCAGTCGACACATCGGCGCCACCTCTACACCTACCCCCAACACGTGGCGCCACATCGGCAGAAATTCACGCCACATCGCCGCCATGTCGGCGCCACCACAACGACCGAGAGAGGGCGGCGCCGCCCGTGCTCCGCCGCGGGGGCTGCCGGACTTGGCCCTTCCGGCGCTACGGCTCGCCGCGGGCCACGCCAAGGGCACCATCATGCTCCCCGCACTCCCGCGCTCGCGCGCACGGTCGCGAGGACCGAAGACGCCGCGGCTCAACGGCGGAAGCTCGCCGGAGCAAGCGCGGCGGCGCGGCAAGGGGAAAAGTCCCAAACCTCGCCAAGACCGCGATCGGAGACCACCAAACGGTAGCTCATGCTTGCGCGAGGCTAACGGAACCGACCGCGGACCCAAAGACCCACCGGAGCAACGCCGGCGGTGAGTCCCGCGGCGGCGGCTCAACGGAGTTCCGCGACTTCCCTTAAAACTTCACCCTTTCTCCGGACCGACGCGCGCATAAGTTAGGCGGGACCAAGACGCAGACTAACGGTACGGAGAGAGAGACATGAGCTTGCCTCTAAGCGCGTGCTCGCCGGCGTCCATGGAGGGGCGGCGGCGGAACACGACGGGAGGTGCCAAAACGCCACAAATCAAGGGGGCGAGAGGGGGAATCGGCGTGGCTACTCACCAGCAACGCACCGACGGCCAAAGGAGAGACGGGGAGGCGCCGACGACGACTTGCGACGGGATCCGGTGATGGCGGACGACGAGCTCGCGACGAACGTAGATGGTGACCATGTGTAGTTGCGTTCCGCCGCCGCCACCGGACAACAAAGATGCGCTCGGCGCGCGAAGGGAGAGCGTACGAAGGGGAAGCAAGAACGACGCATGAGTGGCATGAGAACTCACCGGCGGTGACGAACGTCGACGGGGAAGAAGACGACGGGGAACTTCTCGCTCGACGCACCGACTATACAAGGCTCCTCCCGCGAAACCAAGTATACGGGGAACTCAACGCCGCACGCAGCACACGGGGTTAGCTCGCGCACGGCTAGTTCATGACCTCGCCCATGGCGGACGAGGAAACCGCGGTGGCGGCAGGCGCTAGGGTTTGGTGCGGAGCGGGGAAGAAAGGAGGCGGCGGCGCAGGGTTTTGTAGGGCGGCAGATGCGGCGGGAGCAGGTGGCTTTGGGGCCGCTACGCGACAGCCCGTCCGAGGTGTCGCTCGCAGAGGCGCCGCGCGCTCGGGCCGAGCTGGAAAGCGAAGGAGGAAGAAGATGCTCCTGTTGGCGCTCGGGTCGGGCCGGACCGGGCTGCGGGGAAAGAGAAAAGGAAACGGGCCGGCGGAGAAGATTCGGCCCAAGGCGCCGGTTTTCAAATTAAATCACTTCGCGAATTAATCTGCCGAATAGAATTCAAAAATGAACTCCAATTTGATTCAAACTCGACCAAATTCAAATGTTTGCATTACACAACTTCGAGTACTATACTTGGGCTGTTACAAGATGGCTTAGTTGCTAGTTATCCGGCGACCGGATCTGTTTTCGATCGGCGTAGTGAGTATCGGCCGGATGAGTCAAGTTGACCTGGTCCGGCTCGTGGTGGAGGTAGTTTGACTTGTCCCGCCTCCCCGTTCCAGCCTTTGCTCACGGCGCCGATTGGCTCGTATCCGGTCGTTCGAGTCGCGTAGCCGCTATGAGAATTCTTTTACATCTTGGCCGATTCGATCGTGCGTATTCAGCTTGACGTGTCCCGTGTTTGCCTTTGCGATAGTTGACTTGTCCTAGGCGCATGCAGCCGATTGGCTAGGGTGTAGACTTACTTTCATAGTTAAGACGTTTATGATTGTGCTTGTCCCGAATCGGCCGGCGTGCGCGGCCGTTAGATCTGGTCCACCCGCGTGCCATCGCTTGACTTGTCCCGTTGGAGCGACCGGTCGATTTGGGATCCGTGTGGTTGTATTTGTCTTACTCGTTCTTTCTGAGTGTTTAGCCGATTGCTTATCACGTTCATTAAGCTGTTTTATGTTCAATTAATTAAATCTGTTAAAGCTGCTTTTGGACCCGAGTTATTAGTACGATTTCATTGATCATCATTATACATTTAGATAGATCTAAATAATTCACTACTATAATCAATGGCAAAATCGTCGGATGCCTGATCGGCCGATTTATCGATCCGATTGATGATTAAACCATCTTCTTACTACCAAATTAATCACATCCCATTAATAATTACCTTGTTTACATTTTATCCGATAATGCATCCCCGCAAAGTCTTAATGATGTGATCGTTTATCGACGGAATCGGCTGCTAGCCACCGATCGCATGTTATAGCGTCGGCCGATTTCGTATCGTTTGTATCGCAGTTCGTTTGCCTGGCATTTAATACATAAATGGATGGGCCGTGCTGCTCCTCAGCCGATGGCCGATTTTGTCTATCTTACGCCGAATCGGCCACGGCCGCACATCGGTCTATCCGGGCCGATGACCTGGAATTTTACACTCTTTTATTGTCTTTGTTGGTTTGCAGGAAAACCATCCGGCACGCACCAGACGCACACGAACATCGGCGAGCCGAGCCGGTCCGTTGGGAGCACAGGCCTCGCGTCGCCGGGGTTTCGGTGGACTCTCCGGACGACGGTGTGTCGGCGACTTTTGACGTCAACACACTTTTTGGCACGCCCAGTGGGACGAAGCAACCAAGATCAAGATGTCGTACATGCAGTGCGGTCGGGGAGGACGGAACACCAATGGTCGATGCCGAGAATCGGCCGATTTTTGTTCCAGCTCCTCTTAGGACGGATGGCAAAGGGCATGGAGAAGTTTCGATGACAACGAGGTTTCGGCCTCGGGGGAAGATGACGACAGTAACAAAAGCTGCAGTACCAAGAATACCCGGCCGAAGCAATGAAAAAGTACTTTCAAGCCCCGAAAGTGACACGTGGCGTAGTGGCCACAAAAGGAGACATCCCTCGATTCTCGCATCCGGAAGAACTAGACCAAATCAAAGCCCGGAGACCGCGGATGCCAACCAACTCGTTGATATGGTCAACTCGTCCGTTCATCGTGCCCTAATCAATCAATCGTGCGTGTTGACCAACACCATCGGAAATTTGATCAAGGACACGGTTGATGGCAGATCGTTTATCGAAGGATATTCTGGACCCGCATACACTCAGCCTGTTGGCACTCCGTACGACCGATTCAGGGAATCGGCATCCGTAATACTACACCGCCAACAGGGTTTCAGCCCATGTATGGCATGCCACCTAACCTATGGCCTGGCAAGGACAATGCAAATGCAAGTACCAAGGCAACCCAGCCAAGCAAAGAGGATAACAAGTGATCCCAAGAAGTCGGTAACGGAAGAGGGCAACAGTGCAAGATGTACAACAGCCGGCTTCCGAGTTGGGGGCACCAACCAATGTGGCAGCGGTCCCGCAGATGGCACAACAGCCCAATTTCTTCTACGTACCAAATACCGGCCCGAGTAGAATTGAGAACTCACCCACTATAGTACGGCCGATATCTCGGTATTCCACAGCCGACCGCATCGGCCGGGGGACATGGATTCATGATCGGACGGCCGATCCAATCGGCCATGAATTATGGAATCGCTCCGCGTACATTATTCCCGGCTACTAGCACCGGGATTTCCGGGAACGGCCGCTTGATACACCCAACCGGGGGACAGCCCAACACAGCCTTATATGACGGGGACCGGATCGGCGATCGCTGAACCCAGTGATATGAATAGCCTCATGGCTAAGATCGCCGATATGATGAAAGATCGGCTCGATTTGAAGCCTAAGGAGAAAAGTGCATTGTATCGGCGACCTTACCCCGACCGGATGGATTCCGTGGCTTTACCCAATAAGTATAAAATTCCCGAGTTTTCCAAGTTTTCTCGGGCAAGATAACACATCAACTATGGAGCACATCAGCCGGTATGACGCACAGCCTTGGTGAGGCGTCTACTCAGGAGGCTTTGCGGGTTAGGCTATTCCCACCGTCGTTGTCCGGATCGGCCTTTTCATGGTTTGCTTCGCTGCCGCCCGGTTCTATTCGTAGTTGGGCCGATCTCGGAGAAAAGGTTTCACTCGTACTTCTTCACGGGCATTACCGAGCTTAGTTTGTCCGATTTAATGGCAATGAAACAGAAATCGGGAGAATCGCTGACCGATTATATACGTAGGTTCAGGACTCCGAGGGGACGATGCTACAATCCGAACCCGACAGAGCAACAGCTTGGCCGAGATCGCTTATGCGGGGCTATTCTCCAACATCAAAGAAAAGTTTACCCCACATGAGTTTGATGGGCCGGCGCAGCCGACACGTAGGGCAGTTGGCCAGAAGAAAATCTCCAGCTCACCAGGAATCGGCGGTATCGTAGCTTATGCTGATTTCGACAGATGAAGATGATGAAGAGGGAATTAATGCAGTTGAGTGGACTAATAATAAACGGCCGATATTTTCTCCGCATGTCAATCCTAAGGAGAGAAAATATGATTTTGATTTATCTAAGGCCGACGAGATATTTGATCACCGTCGTGGGAAAAGAAAATTCAGCTTTCACCTCATCACAAAATTCCTACGCCGGAGGAATTGAAGAAAATGGCTAAGTGGTGCAAGTGGCATGGAAATTCACATCATAACACCGTTGATTGTTATGCTATGAGAGATGAGATCCGTAAGGCAGCTGACAAGTGGGATATTGCGAGCAGCCGATGTGAAGAAGAAGATGAAAGTTGATGGGCACCCTTTCCCCGCTAATACAATGTACATCAATACCATCGGTGGTGGATCAGCTGGTTTCATACGCCGATATGAGAGGAAGAGGGAGAGGGAAGAAGGAGATCAAGTGGCACGTGAACAGGAATCTATCACCAAAGCCGCAAGACAGTGCAAAGCGTGATCCGCCGAGAAGATTTTGACCCACACCGGGATTGTCCTTTCTTTCGCATCGCTGGGACCGAAACATGAAGCTTCCATCTATCGAGAACCGTCCGCAGTGCACCGGCCGGGAAGAGTATCGTGACGTCGGGTCGTCAAGTTACCAGGGACGGCCGATTGGTCGCAACTATGAATCTCGACAATCGGCCCCCGTAAGAGCAATCGACTACGATCATGGATATAATGAACGAAGATACGTAGTGCCAAAGAGAACCTCTCGTTCACGATCGACCGGGGCCAATCAATGATGAAGAAGAGTTCGATTACCAATACCATGAAGATTCGAGAGGTGATCAAACGGAGAACGAAGGTCGAGCAGTGCCTGCTGGTTTGCTCAGCAGAAACCCAAAAGAGGAGGCTTCAAAGAATGCGTTGTCGGGAAATCAAGGGTAGACGCCATTACAGAGATGACCAAGATGATGAGCCCAAGCCCAAGAGGCAATGGAGGCCGAAAGTGCAGCCTCAGTGGTCCGGCCGAAGCCGCAGTGAATATGATGTCACCGATGCCCAGGATTGTCTGGATCGGCCGATGAAAATTCGGCCGAAGAAGAACCAGCTTGGGGAAGCTTCGGAGATTCTCGTGGACGCCGGAATCAGCGGTATTTGATAAGCCGGTCAACTCGATCATTTGCACCTCAAGGCATTATACATTAGCGGCTATGTCAATGGGTCGCCGATGAGGAAAATGTTGGTCGACGGAGGAGCGGCGGTCAACGTCATGCCGATTACTACATACCGCAAGCTCGGGAAGACGCCGAAGAAATGATGAGGGCTAATCCGACGCTCAAGGATTACAGCGGGAGAAGCCAAGATGTGCGTGGGGCCGCAATAATGGAGATCACCGTGGGCAGCAAAACCATACCCACCACTTTTTTCATCATTGACGGGAAAGGTGCATACACAACTTTGTTAGGAAGAGACTCGGATTCATGCCAATTGTTGCATCCCCTCAACCATGCACCAGTTGTTTGATTCAATGGGTCGGCAACAAGGTCGAAATCGTGCGGGCCGATAAGTCCGTAACCATTGCAACCGCCGATTTCGAGTTTGCCGGTCTAGAGAGCTTGCCTTGTTTATCGGGCACGTATTGGGATGCGGAGGCCATAAACATCACGTATGATGGAGTTATTGTGACCGGGGGTCGTGCACTCCCGGCTGCTCCGATGGGCCCCACAGAGAATTGACGGACAATCGGCCGATCGATATACACACCGAAGACATGGTGAGTCGGCCGATTGATGAACCGAAGACGGGAAATTAGGCCACGGTTTTGTGTCGGCCGATGAATTAGAAGAAGTGGATATAGGGGATGGAGACAAGCCTCGGCCGACATATATTAGCAAGAAATTGTGTAAAGAAGTAAGAGATGAATTGGTGGCCTTATTGGAAGAATTTAAGGATTGTTTTGCTTGGGATTATAGCGAGATGCCCGGACTCACCCGATCGATTGTTGAACATCGGTTGCCCACTAAACCCGGATATCGACCATATAAGCAGTGGGGCTCTGAAGATTGACCCTAGGTATTATGAAGCCGTCAAAGAAGAGATTATCGTATTGTATGAAGCCGGCTTCATCAGTGCCATGCCGATATGCGGAGTGGGTTTCTAGTATTGTGCCGGTGGAGAAGAAAATGGAAAGATGCGGGTCTGCATTGACTTCAGGAATTTGAATAAGGCAACTCCGAAAGATGAGTATCCAATGCCAAACGCCGATTTGTTGGTTGATGCAGCCGCCGGCAACAAGATTTTGAGCTTTATGGATGGAAATGCTGGGTATAATCAGATTTTTATGGCCGAGGAAGATATATCGAAAACGGCGTTCGGATGCCCCGGGCGTTGGGATTATATGAGTGGGTTGTTATGACCTTCGGCTTAAAAAATGCTGGTGCCACGTATCGTAGGGCCATGAATTTTATATATCACGATTTGATCGGCCGATTGGTGGAAATTTATATTGATGATGTCATGGTGAAATCAAGATCGGTTGGAAGTCATGTGGCTGATCTCGTGGAAGTGTTGAAGAGGACAAGACAATACGGATCGAAGATGAACCCGCTCAAGTGTGCGTTTGGTGTCTCAACTGGACAATTTCTCGGGGTTTATTGTGCATGAAAAGGGAATTGAAGTCGGCCCTAAGAGTATTGATTCTATCGTAAAGTTGGAACCGCCGACGAACAAGACGAAGCTCCAGTCCCCGATCGGCAAGATTAATTTTATTAGGCGATTTATCTCAAACTTGTCCGCCGACTTGATGTGTTTACGCCATTATTGAAGCTCAAGGCCACCAAGAGTTTCGGTGGGAGCCGATCCATCAAAAGGCTTTAGAAGATATCAAGAAATATTTGGTGTCCCCACCAGTGATGGTTCCGCCAAAGTCGTGCACACCCTTTAGGTTATATTTATCGGCCGATGATAGGTGCATCGGCTCAAGCATTGACTCAAGAGCAGGAGGGAAAAGAGCGGGTCATATTTTATCTCAGCCGCAAACCGATTGATGCAGAAACACGGTATCCGAAGTGGAAAGGTTATGTCTCTGTCTCGTATTTTTCATGCACGAAATTAAGGCATTATCTCGTTGGCCGAAGAATGTACCGTCGTTTGCCAGGCCGATGTCGTAAAGTATATGCTATCGGCTCCGGTCCCCAAAGGCCGGTTGGGCAAATGGATGTTGGCAATTGCGGAGTTTGATTTAGGCTATGAATCGGCCAAAGCAAGTGAAAGCACAAGTATTGGCTGATTTAGTGGTGCAACACGGTGAACACTCGGCCGTATATGTTGAACCAAGTGCCATGGACGGTGTTCTTTGATGGTTCGATTTGCAAAGAAGGAAGTGGAATCGGCTTGGTTGTTGTGTCGCCTCGGGGCAGTACGTGGATACTCTATTACAATGGAGGCGTACACCAACAACCAAGTCGAATACGAGGCAAGTATTAAAAGGATTGGAATTACTCATCGATGCCGGGGCTGATTTTGTGGAAATTTTCGGCGATTCTTTATTGGTTGTAAGTCAGCTTGCCGATGAGTATGAGTGTAAAGATGAAATATTGTTGCAATATCATAGAAAAGTGCCGAAGTTGATGAAAAGGTTCAAGTGTGTTAAAGTCAGCCATATACCAAGAGAGCAGAATTTTGAAGCAAATAACTTGGCTCAGCCTAGCATCCGGATATCGGCTCGCCGAAAACAGCTTAGAGATAGCCGATATTGAAGAAGCCGATTGGCGTACGGAAATTCGAAAATTTTTGAGCAATCCATCCCAACCTACAGATAAGAAGATAAGATATAAAGCTTTGAAGTATGTTCGTTGGATGATCGACTATTTTTCAAGACAATTGATGGGGTGCTTCTCAAGTGTATTGATGACACCGAGGCAAAAGTGGTAATGAGCGAAGTACATGATGGGATTTGCGGAACGCATCAATCGGCCCATAAGATGAAGTGGCTGCTAAGGCGAGCTGGTTATTACCGGCCGACAATGTTGGCCGATTGTTTCAAATATTACAAGAGTTGCCAAGACTGCCGTAAATTCGGGCCTATACAGTAGGGCGCCCGCATCGGCTATGAATCCAAGAATCAAACCTTGGCCGTTCGTAGGTTGGGCCATGGATATGATCGGCCGGATAAATCCAAGCATCGAGCAAAGGGCATCAGTACATATTGGTAGCTACAGCATTACTTCACAAAATGGGTTGAAGCAGCGCCCTATCGTAAAGTTTCGACGGCCGACGTGATAACGTTTGTTAAAGAGCATATTATTTATAGGTTTGGGATTCCAGAGACAATCACAACAGATCAAGGATCAGTATTCACGTCGGACGAATTTCAATCTTTTGTCGATGAGATGGGAATTAAGTTGATTAATTCATCGCCGTATTATGCCCAAGCCAATGGACAAGTCGAAGCGGCGAATAAGAGTCTGATCAAGTTAATCAAGCGGAAAATACAAGAGTATCCTCGTAAGTGGCACATGAAATTGATGGACGCTTTGTGGGCTTATCGTATGTCACGGCATGGAGCTATGCAAGTTGCGCCCGTATCAGCTGGTATATGGGCACGAAGCCGCATCGCCATGGGAGACAACTATCGGCTCCGAAGGATTGAGTTGCAACAAAAGCTTTCGCCGATCAAGTACTACGGATTGATGATGGATGAATTAGAAGATGTAGTACAAAATCGGTTGGATGCATTGGAGAAAATAGAGCAGAATAAAGCAAGGGTCGCCCGCCATTATGATAAGAAGGTTGTGCATAAACAGTTTAAAGAGGGCGATTTGGTCCGAAGCTTAGGATGCCGATTGGTGTGAAGGACAATCGGTTTGGCAAATGGTCGCCTAATTGGGAAGGACCTTATTTGATTAGCCGATCGGCACCGGGTAATGCATATATTTTGAAAGAGTTAGAAGGGGAAGAATTCGGCCGAGCACTTAATGGAAAGTATTTGAAGCAGTATTATCCTAGCATTTGGATTAACTCATAGTGTTCGGCCGACAATCGTGCAATAGCGGCTTCCAAGGCCGCCGCCGCCTCCTCCTTGAGAGCCGGCGATGCTCTCAAATCGGCAATCTCCTGGTTGATTGCTTGCAGTTCATCCTGCCGATTTGAGAGTTGCTCTTGCATCTCCCGGGTCTTCCGGACCTCCTCCTCGGAGCGCTTGATAGAGTTATCGGCGAGTAGCGCAGCTTGTCTGCCGCTCCGCATGGCGAGCCAAACGCCGCCGGGCACGAGTAAAGTCCATTTGCCAGTACTCCATGTATGCCACGCGGTGCGAGCATCGCGCACATCCTCCGGAGTTCAGTCCGGACCTCCAAGTATCGGGCCCTTATGGGTTGTGCGTCGGCCACCAAGCGAGCCAACGAAGAGGCCTCAAGCTCGCGCGCGATTTCGGCCATGGTGGTAAGACTAGAAGCAGATACCAAAATCGGCGCGGGACGAGGGAAGCCGAGCGCCTAGAATACCAAGGAAAATAAGGTGAAGTTAATAATCGAAGCAAATCAAGAAAATAAAAGGGAGATAGTAAAAACAAACCTGCGAAGCGTCGATGCGAAGCGGCCGGACGTCTATCGGCCGGGCCATTGAACCTACAGGTTCGTATGTTTCAATCAGCTCTCGGCCGGCCGATCCCCTTCACCAGCAGCATCCTCGGAGGCAGCATCGGGCACATGGCCAGCTTGTTCAACTTCGGCGGGCTCATCGGCGGGCTCATCGGCAGCAGTGCTCTACAGGAGAAGCCGCGGGCGGCTCCCGGCCGACCGATTCTTCGTTAGCAGCGGTGCCTTTGGGAGAAGCCGCAGGTGACACGCGGCCGGCTTGTTCGGTTTCGGCGGCGACCTCGAAGACGCAGGCCGATCCAAGCGAGTTGAGCTCTCCGCAAGATTTGGATCGGCCTGGCTTGGTACAACCGCCGGTTCCGAGCTACGGGGCTCGGCCTTTCGGGTGTCGGCGTCCCGGCCCGGGGGAGTTGATAGGCGGATCGGCCTATCGCGCGTCGGTGTCCGGGCACGAGGAGGAAGAACCGCCGATTCCTGCAAAGAACTCATAGTTAGACTATGTAAAGTAAAGAGGGAATCGGCGATCATGCAATAATAACCCGACGCGGCGGAGATGGTTCGCCGAAGTAGTCCGGGTCGGACGGGCGCGCAGGCTGCTTTAACAGCCGCGCGGTGGCGCTTCGGGCTTGGGCCGCCTTGCGGCCGGCACATTAGCCTTCCTCTTCTCGATGGCGGCCGTTTTAGTCTTGGCCTTGCGGGCAGCCGGTGCCCTCGACTCATCGCCGCAAAAGCTTGGGCGGGAGTGCGATCGGTGAAGCCGATATTTGGAACAATTGGGCTCGGCATCAAGTATGCAATTGGCCGGCCACCGATACTCCGGGTCGGCGGTTCCTCCGTGTCCGACCGAAAAGGAATATACAAGGGTGAGCATTTGGAGCGGCCGATTTCGTCAACAAAATCGGCCTTATAAAAATAAATCGGCTACACGTACCTCGGCGAAAGCTTCCGTCAGACTAAACCGGAGAAGAAGGAGGCAGTAGTTCCGGCCGCGGAGGTGCCGGTTCCATTCGCCCCACCAACGGTCGAAAAGGCGGGTACTCCGAGGCACCGGGGAAAATCCGGTTAAGTCGCCGGTGATGACATCGGCGGTGCGGCCGACGAGCCAATTCCACCGGATGGCGTTGTCGACGACGTATCGCGCCTTTATTTGCCCCACATAGAAGAGACCGGGGGCAATCGGCCGAAACCGAGTTGGCGGGCCGCCACCGACGGGTGGTAGAACTCATAGGAGCAGTAAAGCCTTGCTCCCGGCAATGAGTCCCGTCGGCAGCAGACAGGGGCGGAGGCAGGTGGTAAAAATCTTGACCGCTTCCGCGTCGGCCGTCGGGAAGGTGGGGTCGATCAGAAAGGAGTGTCATACCCCTTCTCGAAGAAATCAATGTACGGGTACCAATCCGTACTTTCGTTGTTGAGGCCCTTGTAGAGGGCGGCGAACCAATATGCCAAGGTGTCATCCGACATGGCCGCCCCGGTGCCATGGACAACGCTTCCCCGAAAGAGATACATCGGCCGGATCGGGCGTGGCCGATTCGGCATGATTGCCGGGGAAGGTGAGGACACCGAGGTCCGTATCGATGGCCTTGGTGGTATGAAGGGACAACCACATTTGGATGAACCACCAAGGGCCTCCCTGTGTTCTTGACCGATCGGCCGGAGCGCAACTCCACCGAGACCTCGGTGAAGGAGGAGGTAGGCCGATCCCGTAAGATACTTGCCCATAGGAAGGGCATAGCCGTCTGGCCAAGCACATCGGCCATCGGCAGAAGTTGTTTGTGGGGCTTACGCCGACCCCACGAAGAAAAAGTGGTCAAGCCACATGTTGAGGAAAGCAACGTGCTCGCGGCGATCGACCGAGCCGTGCCCTTTGTTGTAGGTCCGGATATAGACCTTCCAACCCCCGGTGTCCTTGGGATTGATCCGGTGGGTGGACTTGATGCGGATGGCGTCCGGGGTGGCCTCCGCCGTGATATTCAAATCGGCCAACATGACCGTGTCCAGGAGGGTCATGGTAGCCGGCCGTGCCCGAACATGAAGCAGCTCAGGGCATCCGACCGGAGATAAGAAGCGGCCGCTAGCAATGGTTCGTTCTTGTGGTGATCGGCTAGAGAGAGTTTGATGGCATGGGCGATGCCGATATTGGCCCAACCTTGCCGATGGGCGGCCGATACCCGGTTATACCAATCCCGCCACCCTCGCGACAGAGTCGGCCATGACCTAAAGCTACCGGACCACTCGGCCGATAATGGAGATTGTTGCCGAAACGGGACCCGGTTCGTTTCGGCACGTATGAGATCCGTGGGGTCCGGATCGCCCATGGGGCCCAAGAAGAAATGGGTCGGGATGTTAGAAGGGATGACGATTTGGTTCCGGATCTCCTAAAAACAAGGAATAGGGCTAAAATGAGAAACAAGACGGAAAGAAGATAGATTGTGAAAATGAACAAGAACAAGAACACAAAGAAAATTGCAAAAGTAGAGAAGAGGGATGCCCGAATGTACATTACCTCCGGAACGGCGTTGGTGGTGGCGACGACTCTGGCCGGCGGCGGCGGCCGCAGCAGCAGCAACAAAGTGGGATTCATGGTCACCGGGAGAAAAACGACGGCGGCGCGGTGGGAAGTTGAAAAGGCTCGAAAAGGGCAAAGGTCGCTAGAGCAGGGGAAGATGAAAGCCAAAGGAGAGGAAACAGATGGGAAATGACCAGGGGTAACCCCGGCTTTTATGAAGAGGTGACGGGCAGTAAAACCGGCGCAAGAAAAGAGGATAAATCAGTCCGACGCATGCGTTGCATACCCCGCACCGGGGGACATGTGTTGACGCCGGTTTTTGACCAAGGGACCCATTGTCGCCGACTATAGGTAAAAAGGGGCCGGTGGGCGTAAGGCCGACGGCCGCTTGGGCGAGTAAAAGGCGCGTCTCTCCCGGAATCGTGCGCGGACGCCAACGTAAGAGCACAACATTGATGGGCCCGGCCCACGTTATAAAATTAGAAATAATAGTTAGTTTTGGAAAAAGGATTCTAGTCGGTTAGGAAATCGGCCCGAGGAGGGTCCGAATAGGATTCTTTTTGCCGAGTATAAATACATACTCGTATGTAACATGTAAACTCGATTCACATCCAATACAACTTTCGGCGCATCGCCAAACCCTAATTTTCTCGTCAAGTCTTTACCGTTTTCGCGCGGGATCTTCGGGCTCCTGGCCGACGACACGTTGGCTTGACAAGGTAATTATGTTGTCTAATTCTCGACGCATTGTTCGTAATTAGATGGCTTAATTGCTAGTTATCCGGCGACCGGATCTGTTTTCGATCGGCGTAGTGAGTATCGGCCGGATGAGTCAAGTTGACCTCGGTCCGGCTCGTGGTGGAGGTAGTTTGACTTGTCCCGCCTCCCCGTTCCAGCCTTTGCTCACGGCGCCGATTGGCTCGGATCCGGTCGTTCGAGTCACGTAGCCGCTATGAGAATTCTTTTACATCTTGGCCGATTCGACCGTGCAGATTCGCTTGACGTGTCCCG
The DNA here is from genome assembly GCA_031894775.1 of Chloris gayana. Taxonomy (NCBI): domain Eukaryota; kingdom Viridiplantae; phylum Streptophyta; class Magnoliopsida; order Poales; family Poaceae; genus Chloris; species Chloris gayana. The sequence continues at coordinate 78,449 of JAUNZO010000580.1, forward strand.
TGTTTGCCTTTGCGATAGTTGACTTGTCCTAGGCGCATGCAGCCGATTGGCTAGGTGTAGACTTACTTTCATAGTTAAGACGTTTATGATTGTGCTTGTCCCGAATCGGCCGGGCGTGCGCGGCCGTTAGACCTGGTCCACCCGCGTGCCATCGCTTGACTTGTCCCGTTGGAGCGACCGGTCGATTTGGGATCTCGTGTGGTTGTATTTGTCTTACTCGTTCTTTCGGAGTGTTTAGCCGATTGCTTATCACGTTCATTAAGCTGTTTTATGTTCAATTAATTAAATCTGTTAAAGCTGCTTTTGGACCCGAGTTATTAGTACGATTTCATTGATCATCATTATACATTTAGATAGATCTAAATAATTCACTACTATAATCAATGGCAAAATCGGCCGGATGCCCGATCGGCCGATTTATCGATCTGATTGATGATTAAACCATCTTCTTACTACCAAATTAATCACATCCCATTAATAATTACCTTGTTTACATTTTATCCGATAATGCATCCCCGCAAAGTCTTAATGATGTGATCGTTTACCGACGGAATCGGCTGCTAGCCACCGATCGCATGTTATAGCGTCGGCCGATTTCGTATCGTTTGTATCGCAGTTCGTTTGCCTGGCATTTAATACATAAATGGATGGGCCGTGTTGCTCCTAGCCGATGGCCGATTTTGTCTATCTTACGCCGTAATCGGCCACGGCCGTACATCGGTCTATCCGGGCCGATGACCTGGAATTTTACACTCTTTTATTGTCTTTGTTGGTTTGCAGGAAAACCATCCGGCACGCACCAGCGCACACGAACATCGGCGAGCCGAGCCGGTCCGTTGGGAGCACAGGGCCCTGCGTCGCCGGGGTTTCGGTGGACTCTCCGGACGACGGTGTGTCGGCGACTTTTGACGTCAACGAGTCCTAACAAACCGATCTCGATGCAGCAAACACGGCGGTAGGGAAAACCGACCCGGACTGGTGTGGAAAACAGAATCGGCCGACGGAAAGATGAAATCGGCCAAGACTCTAGGGCGTGCGACTAGATGGATGATAACCCAAAAGGCGGCGTGACCTAGCGAAACAAGAAAAACGGCGGCACGACTCGACGGCAAAAATCAGATGCGGCGGAACGGATGTGGGATGAGCGGCGGCGGAAGACGATGAAAACACGATGTACCAGACAACGATCAAAAGCGAAAGCACAAAAACTCAACAACGCAAATTATTGAACGAAAGTGCAAGGCTCAAAACCGTATCGGGGTCAATTTTTTGTAGTTTTTGGTTTATGTGGCTTGGATAAACTCACCGAGAAACACTGGAAATCCGATACCACTTGATAGGTGTAGAGTGCCCGATCTTTCGGTGAGTGTAGATAATTTCGATTGGTGGACGTTGACCCTCACGATCCGACTACGACGAGCAAGCCGAAGCGCCAATGCAATCGCTGAACCAACTTCCGATGGTTATTGAACCTGCGGTTAAACAAATTCAACTCCGATCACGAGGATCAATCCTTGCAAGCAATCGAAGAACAAGCAAGAATAAGAGGCGAGCAATCCGATGTATTGCACGAAGGTGGAGTTCGAATTCAACGTCGAAGGGACTGGAATGTATAGCTAGGCTAATACTAAAACAAAACTCAAGTCCGAAATAAAAGAGAGTCTCTATCTAAATAGGGGGAGGGGGCGGCGTGTGAACAGTACCCGTGGGTACTGTAGCGCGGCTGGTGCCCAACCCTAGTCTCCCATATGGGCCTCTTGTTGGCCCATCCTCTAGTCTTCCGGCCCAAAGTTCTTTAACGAGTATGACGAAGCTCAATTCTCTTGCACGGGCCCGAGTAATCGGACCGGAATACGTCGTCTTGATGATAGGGCTTCCATCTTGACGGCCCACTAGAGGGGCGCGGCTAGGGAGGCGCACCGGCTGGAGTGGGGCGTCGTCGTTCGTCGTCGTTCGTTCGTCGTATGTACGTCGTTGATGTCCTCATCACCCACCCTCCAAGCCGGAGTCGGATCCGACTCGGGCTTGTCAAGAAATCACAAGAAAAAGCTCTTCAAGCAGCGCACGACGAGAGGAGGTCCCGGCCACAGGATGCCGGCCGGCCGAACGACCAAGCAAGGGCAAACGCCGACCCGGAAGACGAGCCTTTCAAGCCACCGATTGAAAAGTTCTGCGCCTTCCAAAACACCACCCGCCACGACCGGACAAAGTGCCAATACATCCGGGCAAGTAAGCGGCGCCGTACCGAGAAGCGGGCCACCCAGCCCAAACCTGGTGCCAAGGCGGACGACAGGTGACGCCGAGCCGGAGGTTGACGCCTTCTAGGACGCGGAAGACGTCATTGCCGTCATCACCGGTGGCGCGTCAAGCTTCACTTCCCATCGCCGAGTCAAGCTCCTTCGCCGAGAAATTGGTGCTATACGGGCGGGTCGGGCCCAACCTCAAAAAGTGAAATGGTCGGACGTCCCGATCACCTTCGACCACGGTGACCTGGTCGGCCTAGACAACTCGACGGGAAAATTCCCCTGGTCGTCACACCCACCGTCTACAACAAGAAGGTGGCCTCGCACCCTCATCGACGGAGGTGCGAGCCTCAACATCATTACCCCAAAGGCATACGACATGCTGCAAGCCTCCAAGGGCAAACTACGGCCCTCACGCCCGTTCCATGGCGTACTCCGCGATAGCGTGCAGCCACTCGGGAGGGTCACACTCCCCGTCACGTTTGGCTCCAAAGCCAACTTCCGCATCAAGCACTTGGTGTTCGACGTGGCGGACATCGACCTCCCGTACAACGCCATCATCGACCGACCCCGCCTCAACAAGTTCATGGCCGCCGCACACTATGCCTACCTCACCCTCAAGATCCCCGGACCAAAGGGCGTCATCACCGAGCGCGCCGATCTCTCAAGGACCGTGGCTTGCCTCGAAGACATCCTTGCGGCAGAGACGGCGGCGGACCGGGTCGGTCCGGTGATCCGGGTAGCACCAAGTCAACCTCAACTCGCCCTCGCATCGCGGCCACGGATGAGGTGCCCACCAAGTCCGTGTCCCTACAGCCCAGGGGCTCAAGGACCGTCACCATCGGTGGCGCCCTCGACCCAAAATAGGAACACGAGCTCATCACCTTCCTCCGCGCTAACGCGGACATCTTCGCGTGGCAACCAGCGGACATGCCGGGCATCCCGAGGGAGGTGATTGAGCACCGGTTGATGGTTGACCCAACCGCCAAGCCCATCAAGTAGAAAGCCCGACGACAAGCTCCGGAGCGAGAGGACTTCATTTGGTCCGAAATCCAGCGTCTCACCGACGCCGGCTTCATCCGGGAAGTGCTACACTCCACGTGATTAGCTAACCCGGCCGTCGTCCCCAAGAACAAAGGCAAACTCCGTATGTGCGTGGACTACACCAACCTCAACAAGACGTGCCCCAAGGAGAGCGGAGGAGGACAAACCAAGATCTACCAAATACTCTCCTTCCGCGCGCCAAAAGTTGGTGTCGGAATAACGGCATATATGGGGTTAGCCAAACCACCCCTTCGGAGAAGATCGGGAGTCGTGGATCGAGGATATCTATCCAAAGAGCACACGGGGACACACAATTCGGTCGAGTTCGGTCCGCCGTTTAGGCGTAATACCCTACGTCCCGCATGTCCGGTGTGTATTGAGCTCAAAGGATTACAAGAGTGTTCTTGAGTTCTAGGGTTTGAAAGAGTCTATCTATTACATGGCCAGGGCTCCTCGTTTTATAGCCCAAAGGGGCGAGCTACAATGCCTTTTTACTAAATCTTCCGGTTGTTGGTTCTAATCCATCTTCGATACGAGAATTGAAGGCATCCCTTGCCCGAGGCGCGGCGCCGTGCTCGGCCGATCCGTTGAGAGGAGGCATGACAGGACCCGTCGTACGAGTCCCCCTCTTCCCGCCGCTCCGCTTGGAGAGGCAAAGCGTAATTGCTCGCCGTTACGCCGTTTCCCTAGGCGGGGTGGCCGGGTCCCGGTCGTGGTGGTTCCCGCGGGCGCGCCACGCGTCGCATGATCAAGGTGAAGGGGGAGTTAAGTCTCCCCGTCGTGGCGGGTCTCGCGGTCACGTCCCGCGCGGCGCGACGCGTTAGGGTTCCGGGGTCGTGCCGCGTCGCCTCAATCGCGCCGGCTTCTAGGGCACGCCCGACCTTTGCTTTGACCGTTATGGGCCGTCTTCCGCCCGTTGACCTACTCCGACCGGGCCGCGCTGGCCAGCCCATAGGCGGTTATGAGGACCACGATACCCAGTACACCGACAATAGCAATCCGGGATTCCGATCCTGAAGTCCGGGATTTCGATCCGGTTTAGCGGGATTTTTTCCCGCTACAACGCGAAATTTCAATTCATGTCATTCAATTTTTTTTTCAAAATAAGACATTCTGATTTCTCGAGACATATTTCTTTCTTCCCAATACACCTCTATCTCATTCTCGTTTCGATTACCTAGTTTATTCAATCTCTTCTTAACCTCCGTGCACTTAGCTAGAATGTCAATTATATTGGGAGGGAGGGAGGAAAGGAGTAATAGTTCAGTAATCTTAAATAAATTGTTGATTGTATTATACATAATTTTTATTTAACACTAATAATTGAAAATTTGAAATCTTTGATCTAAATGAATGAATATTATATACTTATATATATATATATATATATATATAATATATATATATATATATATACACGCTTTCAGTCGAATAGTAGCAAGATTAGACTAATATAATCGCAGTGTTAATCAGCGAGAGGTCGCTCTACGTGAATAGTACTGAAATCATTCCTCCCACCGAACCTCGCCGGTTAGTGGGTTGGTGCTCTGTAGAAATCCCGAATTTGAATAGTAACCCGAATTTGAATAGTAACCCGAACTTAATAGTAACCCGAATTTGAATAGTAACCAGAATTTGAATAGTAACCCGAACTTATTTTGTAACGGGAAAGGCTTTGCTATTTCGAAACAAACTAGCGATAAGTATGGTGAGTACCGAGTAGGATTTTTACCACTGAGTTTTTGTTCGGATAGGCGATCTGTTTGGCCTCGCCAGTCGAAAGAACGGTCTCGAATAACGAATATACGTGAAGAACGTGTCGCTTTCGTCGAATAGTAGCAAGATTAGACTAATATAATCGTAGTGTTAATCAGCGAGAGGTCGCTTTCGTGAATAATACTCGAAATCATTCCTCCCACCGAACCTGCCTAGGTTAGTGGGTTGGTGCTTGTAGAAATCCCGAATTTGAATAGTAACCCGAATTTGAATAGTAACTGGAATATACTTTTATATATATATATATATATATATATATATATATATATATATATATATATATATATATATATATATGAAAAGGTACTCTCTAATTTATGAGATATACACATAGGAGTAACTACATCCTGGGAGTAGAAAAAGGTTTCCTATATATATATAAAGTTTAGGCCCTGTTCGTTTCCTCGCCTCTAAAAATTATACCTATCACATCAAAGAGAATCTTACTATTTAGTAGTACTTTTATTAATTTAATGACAAAACCTATGTCACGACCCCCTCTAATTTGCGAGACGAATCTAATGATCCTAATTAATCTATATTTTGCTACGAGTTATGCTATAGTAAACATCTTCTAATAACATCATAATTATCCTCATTGGATTCGTCTCATGAATTAGATAGGGAGTCTGCAATTAGTTTCGATATTAGACTTTATTTAAGTATTCTAAAATAATAAAATTCTCTTTAATTTGACCCGTCTAAAAATTATATACCGAACACAGCCTA
>JAUNZO010000581.1:0-25721 GCA_031894775.1 Chloris gayana
ACCTGTTCAGAAAGCAGCCTTATAGACAGCTTCGACAAAGGAGGCCAGCAGTCGGCAGCACTTTTAACCGTTCCACGACAGTAAGGCAGTAATTAACTACATCCCACTGATGCTAAAATGCCAATAGATCTGGTCAGAATCATAAGCTTGTATACAAAAACGGGCAGGCCCAGCGAAAGTGTGCCCCGAATCTGTCGCAGCAGGTGTAGTGCATGAACATGTGTTTCCCTGTCCCTGGTCCACTTGTTTATCACATGTATGGAAACCAACTGTTACTGTTACACTTGCACTTATTACAAGCAAAATGGCTGCGCCCTGCGCATATGTTCGTTGCAGAATTCACACAGAATATTTGTCTCTGCAAAAACTCCGGACTGTGCTGTCCAATTTGAGTAACCCAGCTGGCAGAGGTTTAGTTTAAAAATGGAGATATCCTTTGCATGCATTCAAACTAAACATAAAACCTTCACACATTTTGATATGTTTGCAACATCTGAATTAATCGATAACGCAAACAAAATACAGTGATTATATATGCCCGTATCCCATAATATCTCCTATGATGACATAATGTCACAACAAAGATAAGAACTTAGTTCAAATTTTTTAAAGATACAAAACCAGACTGTACATTTTCGCTGCTCAACTTGAACAAATAAACACAGCAGAATAGATCCAACAGTTCAATTTGAAAAGAAAATATAGGTTACAGAACTGATAACATATGTATTATTTTGCTTTTTCAACAAGTCCATGCCTGCAACTGTACTCTCAAACAACATGATTTATCCACTGATTTTAAGGGGCTATTGTACATCAACAAACCTCTTATAGCATCAACACCACTCTCACCATCGAGAAACAACTCGACAAAAGAGGGTCAATGGCTACTAGAGCTAGAAATTCTCATCCCTTTGGAACAGTATTGAGCCAACCATAACCGCTATTCCAGTTACAGCAATTGTGAAGAGCAGCCGCTTGTGTGGTGAGCCATGAGCAGGACGCGCTGGTCGTACTGGTGGCAGAGGTCGCACCTCCCTCTCTGGAATTAGTCTGGCACTGGATTATGAGCATTTGATTAGCTCCATATCGTATATTACTTCATAATCCATTAATAAGAAACTTGGGCAATGATTTCTTCAAAATGAAAGTTTGCAAGAAGGCTGGTCTATTTGTTTTGTATTATTGCTTTTTGCAAGAAAATCTAATTACTAATTTTAATAGAAATAAGCAGCTGCAATATGTAGGGTGTGTTTGGCACGGCTTATGCACAAAGTGCTTATAGAGCTTATACTGCTTATAGTGCTTATTCTATCAAAACTGCTTATAGTGCTTATGTAGCATAAGCAGTCAACCCGTTTGGCAAAACTGCTTATGCTTATTGATCAAAACTGCTTATTCTCACACATAAGCACTATAAGCTACGTTTTGCTGCTTTGCCTAAAGTGCTTATGTGCAGTACAAAATGACAAAGTGCTTATATGTGCTTATACCTCATAAGCACTTTGCTATTTTGCCGTTTGGCACTTCAAACTGCTTATTGAGCATAAGCACTTTCAATAAGCAGCTCAATAAGCTGTGCCAAACGCACCCGTAATATGTTGGATCATATCAATTTTATATGAATGATACAAAACATATACTCCCTCCATTCCAAAATTGTTGTCGTCGTTGGCTTTTTTCCTTACGTTTGACCATTCATCTTATTCGACATATTTGTTCAAAATTCAAATATAAAAAAATTATAGGCTATATTTCAAGTTTCTTTAGTCATAACACACATTTTAACAAAATATATGTTTTCTTAATAAAATGAATTGTCAAACGTAACTAAAAAGTCAACGGCAACAATAATTCTGGAACGGAGTAGTACATTTTTTAGTAAGGATATTTAGAAAATTGATCCGGTTTCTTCAAAAATGAAAGCTCAAGCAAAGGTTAAAATGTCCAATGGATATGCATGATATTTATTTCATAAGATTTTTCGTTAGAAACAAATTGCTGCAACATGTGATATGTTGCATCGTATCAATGTTGTATGAATGATACAAAGCATATTCTTCATAAAAAAGGTATTTGTATATACCTTGATGTCTCTGCAGAACCGTTTGAGTTTATATGGCACTGTATTTCATGCCCTACCAATTCACGCAGTCTAATATACTTCCTGCATGTTTGGCAGTATTCTGTTCGGTTTCCACATACATCCTGCATCTCAAACTAATATGATCAGAAGACACGTAAATTTTTTTCCAAAAGGCATACAGTTTCAAAGGAACTAAAAAAAATCATACCTGATGTTCATGAAGATCAACTGCAGGCAATTCAAACTCACAATATTCACAGGCAACCATCCTTTGTGGACACTTTTCACTTTTATGAAGATCCCAGCTCTCACGTTCTATTGTTTCGTTGCAAAGGGAACAATTTAACTGTATGTGGAAGATAATATGTTTAGTGCATTGAATAAAACACTGAACCAGATAATTTACATGCAAGTGGGTCTCTAGTCAACAATATCTGCAGTTACTTGATGAACTATACATTGTGCTAGAAAAAATTCATAGATACTTTAGCCAATAGCAACAAATGGACAGCATCAAACTGGAAACAAGAAGCATTGATTTTGCAAAAAAAGGCAATAATACAGAACTCTAAAATATTATATTGGGTCATATTGCAAACGTACCGGTGCATGATTTTCATCGTAATGTTCATCAATAAGCTTTTTGGGAACCATTTCTCCACAGTGCTGGCACTTTTGAAGGTTACGAGCACAGTGTACAGAGTGCAAGTCGATGTTTGAAGATGGAATCTCTCGCTTACTGAAAAGATATGATAAAGATCAATAAAATCTTAAAATGATAATCATCACCAAATGTGGTGAACATAATGCCCATCAAGATACCACGAAAAAAAAAACATAAATAACTTGGTTGCCAAAAAGAAATTGTAAGCAACCTAGGATGAAAAAATGCTGATCCCATAGCTCATATCAACTACCACTGTGTTCACCTTTTGTATGTCATAAATAAACGAGCGCAAAACGATGATGGACATGAACATAGTGGCGAGGGCCTAACATGAAACCAAATAAAGAGCAAAGACCATTACAAGTCCTAAGCCTCCCTCATCAGCTTGTTCTCCATAAGAGTCATCCAAACTAAGGTAATTTCCACACACTGCCTAGAGGTATATAACTGATCGTGGAACAAATAATTTTCTCTAGAAGCACTATCCCAGTTGATTAGGACACCGAAGAAATACACGTTTTAATCCCAATTCAACCCCACTACAACGGGTGGCACTCCTGAGATTTGGCACAACGATCAGAACGCGCTGATCACGCAATAAGTCAGATCACGAGTCAGCAAAACAGCGAGCTCGATCTGATCGGGGTCCTCCTCAGCTCAGATCCAAGCCCACGAGACGAGGCGCATCATTGACCCGTGGCGCACGCGCACCACGAAACAGGGGACAGAAAAAGAAAGGAAATAAAATACAGTGGCTAGACCAAGGCGACCACGCACCAGTGCCCGCAGACGGAGGTGGCGGGGGCACGGCATCGGAGTCGGCGACGGCCGCGGCCATGATGCTCGCTCGCACCGCTGACCTCCACTGGCTCACGATCGGATCAGCGACTCGTCCAACCGGAGCCCAGGACGCGGAGAGGTGGAGGAAGGGACACGATGGCGGCCGGAGGCTCCGATGGGGAGCGGTCGGGGACGGTGACGAGTTTGGTTCGGAGAGGAGGAGCGATCCGTGGAAAGAGAGAGACAGAGAATTTATGGGAGAGCGAAAGAGGTGGGTGGATTAGATAGCCGGAACCGGAAGTAGCGAGGCGTGGCATGCTGGAGTTCTTCTGTTTTGCCGGGCGGAGTTATTACACAGTACCGCCACCGGTAAGAAGCGGTCGGTTTGTTTCGGGCCTAAATTGGCTGTCCAGGCCCCCGTCTCTTCAAGCCCACTGGACATCGAGCTCCCAAAATGAAAAGCCCACAGGATCTCATGCATAATATATCGTAGACCTCCCAAGGTTTCGTTTGTTTTCGCCGGAACCTGCCGGAATGAGACCATTTTTTTTGAGAGGAAATGAGACCATTTTCGTGCTGAATGAATCGGCATAGAAGCAAACCAATGTGGGAAAAAGCTTGTTCAGTTATGAGGTCCAAAACCAAATAGACCACTTACAACTTATGGTCCGTATTTATTCTCCGCCTTCTTGAGGTCTAGAATGAAAACAATTGGATCACGACCTGGAATGAAAATAATTGAATAGTTCTTGAACCTATTTCAATAAATTTCATAAACCCCAGATTTTGTGATTCTTGTGTCACAAAACCTCAGGTATTATGGTTCGTGTCACGTAACCCAGGTTTTATGGTCATATTGTTTCACATAATCTCACTCCTATCAAAATAGTATAAATATTAGAGGTGATTTAACTTTCATATCAGGAGATAACTTGGTTATACGACTTGATGGTTTCGTTAATTGAATCGATTGAATACATGCATAAAGTACATGCGATCAAGTCTCTTACGTGTTTGTAATCTACATATTTTTTTTAAAAAGTGCAACCCATTAAACATCATTCACTTTTATTTCTCAACTGTGGTTGAGCCACGTCATCTCTTTTATCAGTATCGTCAGATTCAAGTATCATGGTGTCATCTAGTCCGTCAAAGCCCCTATTTAGCTATCCACCAAATTAACATGTTGTCATAGTCTGAAATGAAACAGGCAAACACCACCACAACTTATTCTAGCACCCATTGGCTTCCCTCTATTTCTTCTCTTCAATTGTGCATTCATATTACCCTTCAACTCCTGCAGTATTTGTGACCGTTCAACTTTTGGTTATTTTAATTTTTCCAGCTCCTATTGGAAAACGCCTCTTTCTTTTTTTTTCGCGAACGTACCTAGGTGCGTATTTCATTAAAAGGAAAAAGAAACAGCGACCAAAAGGCAGGGGGGGGCTAAGCCATCCCTCCCGAATACAGCGAGGCGATTACATAGCTAACAAGAACAGCGAGGCGATTACATAGCTAATGAGAACACGACCCACTACCACACTAAAACAAGGAAGGACTAAAATATACATTGACGCGAAGAACGACCGGAAGCAGACTGAAGCCCGCTGCCATCCAAAGCTGAACCTCCTCTGTGATGCGATTGAGCAGCTGGACAGCCGCAACGGAGACGTTGTCGAAAACACGGCGGTTGCGTTCCTTCCAAAGTTCCCAGCAGACGAGGAGGAACAAGGTGTCAAAACATTTACGGCCCTCCTTGGCCACCCTTTTGCGGCTAGAGATCCACCTGCCTCCTTTGATGCTCACATACATAACCATCGTGATGCCTGTTGATTTTCAGACTTCCAGCGGCCATGCACCGCTACCAAAAGCTTGGTCTTGATCCCTTTTGTCCGCTACTCTCTTCAGGAGGATGTAACACAAACAAATTTTTGGGTCATTTGTGAGGTCAGATGTCTCATCAGACTCCTATATTTGTTATATCTTTTAATTATTGTCGCCTCTTTCTTATGTCTTTAATTTACATGCATGTTAATCTTATATTTGAATTGCTTTGGTTCTTTTATTATTTTCACATTGCAGGAGCATAACTTAAGCTAAGAGGCAAAGAATCATCATGTTGAATCACATTTGGGCTTCCTAGCTCACGTTAAAACACATTTAGGCTTCCTAGGTCTGTTTTCTTTTAATTTTCCATTGCCAGCCATTTATTAACTCACCTGACAATTCTACAGGTCCATATGGTGCTCAAGAAAAAAAAATGCAAGACGGCTACACCGCATGGACATTTTGTCTGTTGATGAATATATGATTCATTTGGTTTCTCTTTCGGTTGCACACTTTATATTTGCTTATTGTTTCCAAGTAATAATTGCATAATTCCTCTATTAGAGTAATGGATAATATTGCTTCAGATTCATCAACGGGCAATAAGCAACACATGTTAGGGTAACATATTGGAATCGTGCAACACATGACTGTAAACATACGTTTATGCAATAACCTGGTCATCTCTGTCTTCGTGAATCAGACATGTGTAAACAAAAGAAAACTAGGTCCGACAAAAGTCTTATTCATATACAAATAAATAAATGAATAAGAAATGATACATTCATATAGACCTCATCAGTGTAATATAGCTTATATTATTTTATCTGATTCGGCTTTTATTAGCTTTCTACCTCGCTTAATCAATTCATCAAATAATTGATGAAAAAGCAACCTGCATATAAAACATTGTCATATAAAAGGATACAATGTTTTCAAGATGAACATAAATCAAATAAATAAATCATGAAAATGACCAACATTGAAAACCGGAAAACATTCCATCTTTGTCAAGCAAAACTACTAAGCTAGCTAATTGGAACACATGAAGAATTTCAAAGCTTTGTTTATATTGTTCTAAACTATGTGGTTTGTCATCTCACCTTACGGCCATGAGGAGCTTTCACGAATATGTAATGAACACCTTGCAGAAAAAAGATGTACTAAACCATAGTAACATTTGCAATTGATGAATGGAATATATATAGGACACAACCATCTTGAAGTCTAAACGGTGGGAGCTGGTCCAATGCCAAAAGTGTAACAAGTGTCCATTATAGCAGGATTATAGGCTGGAAACAAATAAGCACTGAAGATGCAGCAACTGATGGATCACTTATTATTGTTGCAAGCAAATAGACGCAATGTGGATATTGCCTTATCAATTTTGGCTGCCGCTTGTTGAAGTGGAAGGAAGCGAGAGAAATCACTCGGAGTGGATTGATGGTTAGGATTAACTGAAAGTGCATCTAGGCCCCTAATTATGGTTTTGAGTGATTGATGTCAATACAATTAAATTAGACTAATGTTTCAATTGAGCTTGAATGCAGTTTATAATTAAAATTCATTTGAGAGCAAAGAAGCACAAAAATGAAGTGGTCAAGGGCTATCAAAGTTTCAAAGTTTTGAAGGACCATCCATCCTCAGGATTAAGAGATTTGAAGTTTTTATTTTATGTTGAGTATAGGAAGCACTCGTACTATCAAGATGGACACACAAGAATGAAGCATGATAAATCAAGTGTTCAAAATTTCTTCTCAAAACCAAAAATCAATTTTCCACTTCCCGAGAGTCGGACAATGCCTCCATCAATCGGAGTCGGACAATGCCTCTGTCAATCGGACATTTGAGTCGGACTCCGGAGACAATGCCATTCAAAATCCTAACAGGTGAAGTCGGACCGAGGCGTCGGGCGAAGTTTTTGTCCGACTCGGTCCGACAATGTCCTACTACCGGAATGTCCGACCCCTCTTGGATGTTTGTCATGATTGTTCTCAATTCTTCAAGGACTTTATGTGGTCGGATCATGTAGCAAAAAAAGGCATAGATGAAAGGTAGGCAATGGGAATGAAATTAAATTTTTGGGAGATAATTGGAATGTACAGAGCTAAAATAGTTATTTAGAAGAACATTTACGATAGGATGATGCGAATGTGGGATGAAATAATACATCTAGCCTCGTCGGTAGTCTTCACTCGGACTCCGAGAGAGTTGCACACCTTTTAAAACCCTAGGAGTCGGACATTGTTCGACTCCGTTGGACAATATTCGATCGCCGTTCTGCTAGGACAATATCCGACTATTGTTGGATTTATCGATCAAACTGCAGGGTCCAAACCTTCAATGTCCGACTCATTCGGATAAAATCCGAGTCGGATCGAGGCCAACGACTCTTTTTGGTTCTCCGACTTTAAAAGGAGGCTTTTTCCTCCTTTAGCCGGTTGGCAACCACCCCATACTCAAAAACACCCCCAAACTCACGTGAGCACTCCTCCTCTCCCCCATTGGATTCCCCACTTCAATCTAGGAGGATTTGTGAAAAGATTGAGGAGGATTGATTGAGCTTCATCTCTATTTCTCGAGCACTTTGTTCAACCTCATCGCTGGGACTTGTTGTGTTTGTTACTTTTGGAGTTCATCTCCTAGACGGTTAGGCGTCACCGGAGAGCTCCCAAGCTTCCGGTTGAGACTCGAGTCGTTTGTAATTGCCCCTCCCTTCGTGGAGTTGATTATTGGATTTCAAGTCTTTCCTTGTGCCGGTTTGAAGAGGTTTAGAGTTGAGAGCAACCCAGCCTTTGGTGGACTCCTCAACGAAGACGTAGGTTCTTTGGTGGAGCTAAATTTCGTGAAAAATCATGCGTCTCCTTGTCTCGCTTTCCTTTGTTGTTAATCCTGTGGTTGTGTGCTCTTGTTCTTGCTTTAAATTTCTAGATTAACTTATGTAGGAGGCTTGCTAGCTACTGCCCTTGTTGCTTTAACTTTCTTGTCTTTCTAGTTGCTTGCTCTTTGCTTGTATTGTGTTGATCGTCCATCTCGATCGCCGAACTACTTTTCGCACTAGGCGATCGTACTTTGTCCTACTCTAGTCGGATATTTATCCGAGCCGGACTTTATCCTACTATAATCATACATTGGAGTCGGATAAATCTTTTCTGTGTTTCTAATTTTGTTTAATTAAGTGATTTTCATGATTATCGCCTATTCACCCCTCCTCTAGGCGGCTTTCATTAACTTGTGCTAATTATACTATGGATTAGATTATTAATTGGTTACGATAGGTAATTGAGAAGGCCGGATGATCGTATGGTTGTAAATATAGTTTATGATGATCCAATGGCTAGCACATGATGTTAGACTATCCGCACTCATGATACTCTATTTTCATCCTCTAAATAGAATATTCCATCCTAGTTAGCAAGGTTCTCTCCTCCATATTCAGTTTTGTTGCACCTGTTCATACTCTATATTCATCCTCTATATCAACTACCTAATATTTTATTCAACCATCTCCAACTATCATCTTCTTTCATCTCCCCTTCTCTTTTTCTTTTTTCATTTCTTTTCCTTACCGATCCAACTTTTTAATCAATAATTATAAGTTTTCTTTTTTTCCTCCCTATTTTTTGTTTTTTTCTTTCCCTTTTCTATTTTTCCTTCCCCTTTTTCTCAACATCTCGATCTCTCCACTCTCCCCGTGCGCAGCGCCGCCTGTCCCTCCTCCTCCACGCGCCTCTCCTCCCCTCCCCGTGCGTGACGCCGCCGGCCTCCTCCGCCACGTGCTGTCGTCGGGTCCACCACCGTCACGTCTCTCCTCCCTTCGGCCACCCCGCGCGTCGTCGCTGCACGTCATCTCCCGCGCGCCGCCACCGTCGTGGTCCGTGGTCTCCTTTCTCCCTCTCCGGCGAGATCCGACGAGGGCCTCCCTCCTCCCTCCGGCGGGATCCGACTCATCCGTCCGCGCCGGATCTAGGGCCGTGGCGGCGGGATTCAGGTGGGATTCGGGCTCCCTCGTCCCGCCGCCTCCCCGCCACCACCGGTCTCGCCTCGCCTCATTGGCTCCTCGTCGCCTCCTCCTCCCCATCCGGCTGCCCGTCCTCTCCTTCCCCACAAGCCGATTCCCCGCGTGCGGCCGCGGCGGGATCTAGGCGGCGATGGTGGGATCCACCACGCACCTCGTGGCCTCCTCCGAGGCGGGATTGAGGCGGGAGCGGCGAGATCCGGGCAGGATCTAGGCAGCAGCGGCGATCGGCGAGCAACCCTCTATCCCGGCAATTTCCGGCTCGTGGCGGGAGGAGCAGGCCAACCGCAGCCCACTCCACGTCGGCGCGTCCCGAACGTCCTGGACCGCGGGATTGAGGCGGGGGCGGCGTGATCCGAGCAGGATCTAGGCAGCAGCGGCGACCGACGACAACCCTCTCTCCTAGCAATTTCCGGCTCGTGGCGGGAGGAGCAGGCCAACCGCGAGGCCCACTCCACGTTGATGCGTCCCGAACGTCCTGGACCGCGGCAGATTTGGCATGCGGGAGGCTGTACGGAACGGTTGCGGGGCACTCCCAATACCACGGTGCAGCAGATTTTATGGTAAATCCATCGTGGAGGACGAGATGTCAGATGCGTAGTCTTAATCCATACCATCTATTCTTCATCGAACGGTTAAAATTAATTGAGATGATGTGACACAATGTGGATTGAGAGAAATAGGCATTAAGACATGTTAGTTGCCTGCATATTTTTATATATAAGTAGATATATAAGTAGATTCTCTCCGTTCTACTATAATAATTTCATAATGGAAGGAGTACAGCCATATGTTATTGAACCCGTTGCAATTTGTTTTTTTTTCCTTTTTTTTCCTTTTTATACCATCCTCTTTGCTATGAAGCACGGAACAAAGTTTGACATGAAACTACCGTTTATTTCTAAAGAGCCACCTGTGCGTATTTCAGTCAACCAAACGCTCCAAAGCAGTGATAGCAACTAGAAGTATTTTTTGTACAGAGACCTCGAGATCGCTAGAGCATCGCCCGTGGCCTTTACGGCGTACATTTCCTTCCCGGACTGCCACTCGTTGGAATACGAGATCCAATCCTTCCTCCATTCCTCCAACTGGAAACTCCTGTTCTCCTGCAGGCTCTTTGTCAAGTAAGCGAAGTATTTTGACGCCCGTGGAAGGTAATAACTCTTCAGCAGTCCACTCCAAAACTTATTTGCTGGCATGTGTAGAAATGTTCAGGATTAGTGATGCAGAGGTGAAATATCATATGAGCGATAGTTGTCAATGCCATATTACCGTAGTCATGCAATTTACTCTGCTTGGTCTTCGTGTTGTCATACCACATCGTCACCTGAGTTCTCGCATTCCACTCATACTGATAAAAATAAAAATCAACTCAACCCGCCATGAAAGAGGATTTATCTGATTCCTAAATATTAAATTAAGGATGTGAAGCCACCTGCTTGCGTTCATCTTCAGTTATAGCAAGGCTTTTTGCACTCTCCAACCAAGGGCCCAGAAGAAAATTATCATCACCAGCTAGTAGTGTATCAATGTCCACAATGAGCTCGAGAAATTTCTTTGTGTGAACATTCAGACCATTAAAATCTTTCTTTTGGTACGAACTCATCGCATCAAGGTACACTTCATTTGCTAATTTTGACAGGCACTGCCTAGTTAGATCAACAAGGTCGTACCTGTGGTAACAATTCACATTAATACCCAGTAAATACGAAGGGGTGAGCAGCACAATTCATTTAATTCACTAACAAAACAAAATGCTGCGCATTGTGTTTGTGTTCTTCCTATCAAATTTTTATTTGCATCTGCTCCACCACCCAGGCACACATCTATTCACTTACTATGGCTATGAGTGGCAAGAGTGGTATTTCGGAGGAAAGTGAGCTCAACGATGACTACCAAGACAACACTCACACCTCCATTCACTGACACATGATTGGGATTTGAAAAAGGCAATCGATTAAAGTGATGATTCCTTAGTGTGAGAATTATGGACGCAAGGGTTCGATCTTAGATCTAAATTAGTTTACAGATGATTTACAGTTCTAGTTATATCTATATCTGAAATTATTTGTAATGAATGAAAATCCATTTAGGAAAACCCTTGTTACTTAGCAGTGATTCTCCCAGGAACTTGCAAATTGTTTGTCATTGGTATGAGTTGCATATATCGGAAGAAAAGTATTTATTTCGGTCTACAAACTATCTGGTTATGAATTATTTGTTGCTAGAGGATTCAGTATTCTGAATGGGGCTTCATCACTTCAGGGATGAAACCTATTGCTACGTGAAAATAGATCTAGCAACAGTTGAAGAGGTAAAAATTGATCTTAACAATTGAGACAGATGCATTCAGGTATATACCTGTATGTGAGACTTTCTGAAAAATCATTTCCAGCGTTAAGTAATAGTTCAAGGGCTTTGATGGCCTCCTTTGTGGAATACCATAGATGTGGATGTGGCAGACTTGTTGAAACCTCACTTAAGAAAAACCTCCTGTGCTTACTCGTATTTGACATGCCCCTTCGTTTAGAAAGCTGCGAGCTGAATGAGCTTGGACTTATGTCTGGAAATTCAACAATGTAGTCCTTATTATGATCCTGCAATCAGCATATGAAGGAGGTTATTCTGAGGGAAAGTATTGCATTGATGCAACTAAGGAGCATCTGTATGAATCACACCGCAATTCCATCAGTGCAATTGTATATTGTATGATACAATAATCTCCAAGCTTTCTCTATGACAGCATTTGTGTGACCATATCGTCTATAGGAGTAGCTCGTTAACCAATCCTGAAATTTTAAGACAAATATTAGATACAACAAAAAGTGGACTATCAAGTTAAACATGTGGTTTAACTCCAACCAATGTAGACATTTAAAGACATGGCTAATTTTTCAAAGAAGAAAAGAAATAGATACTTAGATGGCAACTTATGCCTCATAACATTGTATTAACGTCATACACATTGTATTGACAGAACCACATAGAGGATTTCCACCAAGAATTTACAAATATTGAAAATCTGGAGCTTTTATAAACCTTTTGTTTTCTGCCAACTGCAGCTGCCTACGTTTAACTCTAACTCTATAGATCGGAATATTCAATTAATCCCATGCTTTTGTTGAAACATGACAGGGAACATAGAAAACTTAAGAGGATGCTATTTGACCAGATCGACCATCCTTTTATCTTTCATGTTAAGGGTGATATAAAACATGAAAATAAAAATCTACCGTTCAACGTATACAAAGCAGCAATTATATCTGGATTGGTAGCTCGTACGCCATACTGGTAGTAGTACAGAAATGATGAAACAAGATAGGAAGTAAACCGTAGCATATAAAAAGCCAGACATATGTTTTTTTGTATTCACCTCAACTTCCACTTCCTTGCTACGAAATGCCATTTCAGACATGAGCTCATAAACAACTGGATTATGCTCTATTCCCTCCATACACATTCCAACGCCAACCTAAAAAAGAGCAAGTGCCAATCATTAGTACCCATATTAGATGAAGCAATTAAAAAGGCAATTAAGTTCTTAAGCATCCATTGCACATCGTGAAAGATTACAGAATAGCCAATGAAAAGAATAAACAGAAGCAGATGAAGAGCCTAAAATTCCAACAAAAAGGCAAATTAAGTGACTGATTAGCTTCAATTTCAATACAACAGAGGATAAATACTTTTAGGTTCTCAATAAAATGTCAAAATGATGTTGACGCTCCACACTAAATCCCCACATACCATTGTTGAATTGTTACTTGTACGAGCATCAATAGGGCCAGATGAAATTGAGTCGAGTATGCCATACATTTCGATATTCCCACCAAAGTTGTGTAGCATGCACCTAATTTAAGCATATTAATAATCAGCAAACTTGATTGGCCAACATGTGTACGACTGGGGGTGGGGGAGGATTATGTATACCAGATGTAGGGCACGCCATAGAACTGAGAAGACATTTTCCATATCGGTTTGACATCAGCAAATAAATCAAGCACTATCATCTTACCAATTGGAACAGAGTGAAGTAGTGCCTGAAATTCAATAAGGACATGCTTAATCTTGACCAAGAATATTCATATAACAAATGTGCAAACTTTGTTCTGTGAAAAGATAAATCATGTACATGTTAACATTATTCTTTTTAATGCTAAACAATTGAAGTAAATGCAGGTGCTTACTTTCATTTGAGGTTCCTTCCAGAATGATGCATCTGAATAGAATAACCAGCCCTGCATCAACAAAGGAACCAAATACGATTATGAAAGATTTGTTCATTCATCAAAGTCAAGTCTGCTAAAGAACTGTAGCATTGAGCAAATGATGAAACAAAAGGGTTTTATCTGTTTTCACAGGTCATAATGTATGGAAGATCCTTTTTTTTCTTTAGTTTTCTACGAAGTGTGGCAGGTTGTATGAATAACAGTACTTTATAACATACTTCCCATGGAAATCATTTAATTTTGCATTATATATTTCTTTATGTTTTTCATCTACTATTCTTCCCCATCTTTGTACCAGGATATATTGATACTAAGGAGTAAGGACCTATTGCTGCTACGGAAACATAGCACCCAGAACATATTCTTCAAACGTGTTAAACAGGAAGATCGAGCACACCTGCATCAACCACACTGCATCCTTGTTGCCTTTCAACATTGCGTCAGTATATAGCAGAACCAAGAGATGAAATATATGCTGGTTCATTTGTGGGTGGGGTATTCTCATTAAATGTGTCACTGAAAGCAGCAGTTAATGACAGCAGTAGACAGAGACATAGATATAAAAAAAGTATGTGAAAAGAAACAAAACAAACAGAAAGTCAAACACATGATTAAACAATGAGATTTCACCAGAATGACAGAATGCAATGCAAGCAAAGATCTCAAAACTTCGTACTATATTACCTTAAATGGGGATAACACAGATACTATCTCAATGCTCAATACAGGAACAAGAATTAAATTGTACTGCTGCTGATTTCTAGAACACTCTACTATTCTCTACTATATTCCAGAAACACAAGGATTACTGCTAACAGTACTAAACCAAGGAACAAATAATTAAGGATGCAATTCTGTTAGTTTAGGTATAGTACAATGCTACTTTTGGCTGACCTCTAGGCCTCAACTGTAAATACTTAATGCATCTCTATCATCTATAATTAGACATGAGAGTTCAATTGAATCCACTCCATCAGGATAGAGTGATTTTTCTCTAGGACTCTTAACTCCCTTCAAGGGTAAATTATGCTTCACTCTTTACAGTTTACAACCTTGGAGTTGATTTCTTACTTATCATATATTAACTATTCCCTGCCCCAAGAATCAAATATTTAACAATCAATGGTCATCTTCATTCTAGTAGCATCTCATAGACAAAGAAGAAAATCAGAAAAATCAGGAGGTATCCCAAGGATGCATATAAAAAAAATGCTAGCAGGGCTTACCAATTATATATGTTGGTCACATCACCATATTCTGCATAACACCAACAATAATAAAGAAGACACGAGAATATTATATACGGATTATGAAAAATTAAATCAAAAGGACAATCTTATTAGTTGATTTACTGGATTCAGCAAACATCCAGGACTATCTGGGTAACATAAGGAATCTGAATAGATAGAAAGACCATATCTTGAAAGAAGCAAATGACAGCAGCAGACCTTTTATTTGCTGCCTGATAAAAGCCTGCCCCACATCAATAAACAGTGCATCAGAAGGATCAAGAAGGTAAGTGCAGCACCATCTAGGATCACCATCCACAGTGTTCCTGAAGCAGGAGGAAATACAAGCATTAGCGGACCAAAGAAGAAAACACTTGTCATTTGCAAATTGAAATGCCAGTCAACTGATATTTTACTGTTAAAAAAACCACATAACCACTAACAATACATATTGATTTGAATTTAAAGTAAGCAGGGCAGCAGGAGTCTGAATTTCCATATACAAGAATCATATAAGTTATCATGCATTATCATGGCCCTAAACAACATAATCCTGTTTACTTGTAATAAGAAACATTTTCATGGTAACTAAAAAGTTAACAAAACTGGGAACCTGAAATTGTTTTCCACCTATTACATGCTATAGGGGTATAATGTTCAAGGTCAACAGAGTTGTATCTATCCATCACGGTTGCCCTCATCCAGTTTACATAATTGTAATCTATCCATCATTTGTGCAAACCAATATAGCCTAATATTTGATTATTTATTTTATAACACTAAGGTCTTCCAGATAGCCAGATACCACTTATCACCATTGAAAGTTACTTTGAAGAGATATTGTGAATGCCAACCGTTAATTTATAGCTGCAAGAACTCAGAGTCTGAAACTATTTTCCTCTATTAGTCTTGCAGATATCCAAGCACTATTTGTCAGCAAGAGAAAATAAAATAAATAAAACCCAGAAAAGGAATTCATAACTAAGAATAGTCTAACTACAACCTTTGCAACAGGAACTAGCAAATTACGTTGTATGTTAAAACAAGTCATAAATATAGTAGTGCCTAAACTAGAATGAAGTTTCGGACCCTATTGCATGAAGTAAATTGCATTACCAGTCACCAAGCTTGGTTATGTTGGCAGAAGGAAATAAGTTTTTAAAAACGGCTGGTACATTCCCCGAGAATGATGGTAGAACTGCATAATAGTACTTTGTAAGTATAGATCTAAAAATATAATTCTGAGTTCTGACATTGCAAAAACAGAATTGTTGTAGAAAAAACAGAATGTTGCTATCAAAAAGCATATTGAACAGTTTTCTTTTTTACTGGAACACAGTAGGAGAGACTCCAACTGCAATTTTTTATTAATTAATTAAAACGAAACAAAAGAAACTGTACAAAGGGCAATGGCCAAAAAGCAAAAAAGAAAAAGGCCTCTAAGGGGTGACAAGTTGCTGGGCATCTAGCCAGGACAGCAAGTTATCTCTAGTTACAGAGTTAGCTCTATGTACTTGAAGTCTAGCTCCTTAGCATATTGAACAGTCAGCTATATGTAAGTACACATTAAGTGAATATAGCCATACTTGAAGACAGGAGAAAAAGCAGTATAGGTGGGAGAGTGGGACAGTATTGGCTAAATAATAGTAAAGAATTGTATGTAATACTGATCCTGGACTGCAAAAATAAGAACATACCAGGGACCATCCCAAGTTCAATCATGCGGGACAGTATTTTCTTCTGCAGTGCCAATTGTTGATCCAGCCAATTTTGTGAAAGTGGTCCACCCCATCTAAGGGATTAAAAGTTAACAAAAATCAATACCATGTCATGTTGAACCAACGGATATGTATCGTTGCCCCATTGATGCCTCAGAAAATTGGCTACTTCTGGTCTTTGGATGCAAATTTAGGGAAATTTTAACTAAAAGAGAATTTTTTTCTGAGGCTCTACAAACCGCTAATGTACAAAACAAAAAGGATTCAAGTAGAAACAAGCACCTGGCTTGTATAAAATGAGCTTTACTGTATCAAAAATCAAACAAGAACTTCATATAATGATATTGTCCAATCAAGCAATAGGTAATAAAGTTAAGTCTTACTTACGCATGCAAGTTCCCCATTCTGGCCCAAGCAAGGAAAGCTGGCCCACCGAAAAAATTATCTAAGTCTCTGCTGGTGACATTAAAATTCTAAACAGAAGTCAACAGCACCAAATAGCTAAATCAGAATGTGACGTTAGAGACGAACTGCAAATTATAACACTTGTCTAAAATGAAGTAAACAGGAAAAAGGAGAAATGATAGCAGTACCGAACAGAATGAAGATAATAACTTATGTCTCGGATAATCAAAGAAAATACCAAAGGTAGCAAGCACGGTAACATTTTAGTTATCACTATCCATGTAATTTTTTTATTTCCCTCATTTTCTGTGTGTCGATACAAAAATTGGTGCATAAATATAAACAATGAGTAAAACATTGGAACTCATCAATTAATGATGGTTTGACCAACAAAACAGGTATTACAGTTTTACAGAGTCAGAATCAAACCAAGGTAAATATTTGAGGTTATTTTATGTGCAGCTCTACTATAATACCATTTGATCATTTCAGTGCTAGCCTTAGTACAATTTATCTGTATGTGATTGCTAGGTCCTATTAAAAGGGGCAAGCACCATAAGTTATTGAGGCCGACATTCTCAACTAGCCTGCATGGCCATGACACCCGATTAAAATTGAATCTTATACCGATGCAGCCTTTTCTTTCCATACATATCGTCCATCATCAAGTTTTTCGAAAAAAGTTGTAGTACCCCTTAAAACTAACTGAACTCTGTTAAAAGGGTAGCAAAAAACTTGAACAAATATTTCGTCACTTTGGATGTTTTCTCAAATTACCTTGAAAACCTTTTGCCAAATTGCTTCCTGTCCAGTAAATGCTAAAGGCAGGTTAATTCCTTGAAGTGCCATCCAGTCGATTTCTTTCTCCCATCTATTCCAATCCCACCAGACAAAGGAGTCTATAGAAACACTATAATAATATTAGCAAAGAGATAGAGAAATGTTGAGATCCATAATGTTTCAAAGATTTTTTTTTTCCAAAATAAAGAAATTAAAATATCACTTTTTTTTAATGTACAGTAAGGAACCACTTTACAATAATTACAACCCCAGAGGGAGTTAGCTAAAAAAGGCTAAATAAAAGGAGGGTGGAGCTATATGTACAGATGAAGTGTAGTGTTAAAAGCTTGTTGCTTGGCTGCAGGCATTCTGTGTGCTTGAACAAATGGCACACCAATAACATGACAAACAATGCCAAAATTTTCTTTTAACTCTCTCACGCATACAGGCAACACATATTTGCAGTGCACCTAGTGTATCTTAGTATAATAAGGAATCTAGAGCTTTAGGCTGAAGAAATGATTAAGTTTGAAGTAAAATAAAATTATGAAATAGAAATTAAAGCCGAGAAAGAACTCACAGCTAGAGGTTACGACATTCTGATAGTAATTCCACGGAACAGGACGCACGATCTTCACTCCTGCCCCTTTGACTCGCGGTAGAGACCCAGGTGAAGGGATTGATGCCAATTGTGCACCGCCAGTCTTATCCCACGAGATGTGTGCACCACACCAGTATTTTAAGTACCAGTGGAGTCCAGATGCAAGCTCAACGCCAGTTGTTCCCTGGATCCTGTGCACCATAAAGAGGAGAATGTGATTACATGAACCTTTGCAATGGAGCATAGCAAAATTTAATACGTTGGAATCTGTACATTCCTAGTGCTCAACTGACAACTGACGAACAAAAAATGATGACAATGTTATGGGATTTTGAACAAACCACAAAATCATTAAGGAAAGCCATATAAGGAGTGAACGTAATCACAGGAACAGGGGAGTTGATCTTTATTTTCTACTAGATATGTGTTTGAAGCTCATCAACGTAATATGCAGCAGTGAATCCAGTGAAGCAGTGCCACATCAGTGGAATCATTTCAAAATCACTAGTGCTAAACAACCAAAGGCTACGATATCATGGTAAGTTACAGCTTCATGAGACAGAAACAAGAGAGCGTGTGTTAGAGTGAACATACAGGATCTCCCCGTCGCCTTTGCTGGAGTCATCAGCTACGTTGCTTATCCTGAAACAGCTCGATTGACCACAGACGGTGCCCTGGAGAAGCCAAGAAGTAAAAACACAAGACACAATGTCACAAATTTCATCTCGAAACAAAAACAAGGGAGCACCGACAGACATTCCATTTAGCATGACACCATACTGGGAACCAACCTTGGAGTCGATCTCGAAGCGGAAGCTATTCGCGTGGGTGGGGAGGAGCCGGCGGAGTACGCCTACTGCGGCTTCCTCCTGCGCCACCGGCGACGCCCTGCGCCTGTCCGCCGCCGCGCGCAGCGATTCCCACGCGGCGGGACCACCCGCCGCCGCGGCAGCCGCTGGATGCGACGGGAGGAGCGCGAGGAGCAGGAGGAAGGGAAGCAGGGGAAGCCGCGATGGTGGCGAGGGCAGCCTCATGGCGAAGTCCGGCCGGTGGCCTCGCGCTGCAGCTTGGTTGCTCGGCCCACGCTGAGGACAGAGCACCGCCGTGGCGTGCTGGCGGATTCCGTGATTACAGCGCCTTGCGTGGACTGATTAAACAAGGCGATGGATAATGCGATGCTTGATCATTGAGGGGAGCGGCGATTTGGACCGCCGGCCGAACGCCGTTGATAGTTTGGCGTCATCCAAATTGGAACGAGCGAGCAGTTTTTTTATTTATTTAATAACAGAGTAATAAAGAGGAAAAGCACGGGTTCAGCGAGGGAAGCAATAGAGCTGATATTGTATCACCTTTCATTCTTTTCAATCAACTGAAAATTTAGAAACATCAATCAACATGATTTATATTATAATTTGTATTATTATGTATTTTGGTATGGTTACGGAACATGTAGAGAGAGAGAGAGAGAAAATCTATTAATATGTAGGTTATGAAAAAACATTTATAGACCATCCGATTCAAGTCTAGTGGTGTTGAACGGTGACTGAAAGTTCCTAAAACTTCCCGAAATTTTTCCATCAATTGAAAATTAGCAAACCCCGTATTGTACAGGGCATGTGGCTATTCTACCCTATCAAAGAATATAGTGGATTTTGCTGAGAAAAACTCGAGGCAACATATAATAATGAACGAAGGGGACTAGCCAATCGTGTGCGTGTGTTTTTTAAAGATTTGCTAGTTTATATTGAGTGAAAAATTTGCTTATCTTTCAATCAGATTTCTTGGTCATTCGATCCGAATCGAACAGTGCTAGCTTTGTCTACAAAGGAGGAATGTCAATGGCGGCGAAGTGTGGTAGCGGAGCGCGGGTGGGATGCGAGACGGTGCGACACGACGGCGAGGACGCTACCGCATCGCCGGTCAATGGATTAATGGTGCTGGCTTAGGGTCGGGAGTTGTCGGGTTCCCTCACTGCAGTCGGCTATGGAGGTGGGGTTGGGGGAGGTGGCCGGTGAGGCAAGACTGCGGGCGCAAGACGAGCGGGGCTGCCTGGGGAAGAAGTAGGAAGAGGAAGAAGGAGGAAGACACAGGATGGCCGTCGGATCTAGAGCTAATGGTTACAAATCTGACTCGAAGTTTATCTATTTTTCTGGATTTAATAACATTTCATTTCAATAGAAAGGAAAGTCCAAAACAAAGTACAAGATACAACATAAAACATAAGAATTACATGAAGTATATGACTCAATCCCCCCCCCCCCCGACCTCTATGAGGATCATATCTTTGGAAAGTCAAAGGGGAGAAAAACATAGAATCACCGATGGGAGGTCCTCGCAAACTACCATTTGAGGCCCGAGGTGCCCCTACATGGTGGGACCCACCATACTATAGCACGAGGTGGGAGGCCTCACATAATAGGAGCCGCATGGTAGGTCCCATTGCTATTTTGTACAAAAAATTGTCAAAAAATATTTGAATATTTTACCAAAAAAGTTTACTATCAAGTTTGTGTCAAAGTTTGGTTTGAAGTTTATTTGAAAGTTTGATGTAAAGTTTATCCGAAAGTTTGCTATAAAGTTCAACAAAAAGTTTATTGCAAAGTTTGCCCGATAGTTTGGAGCCAAACTTTTCAAAATTGGAAAGTTCTGATTGGGAAAACTTTCTAAAATAGGAAAATTTGATTGCTGGTAAGAGTGTTTGCTATTTTGGCTAGTCCTATACGTGCGTGGATTAGAACTTCCCGGAAAAACAGCTACCAAATTTAAAAGTTGTTCTATGAAGCTACAACTAACTAACATAGTTGGCATGTTAGAACTCCACACATACTCAAAACAAGCTACGAAGAGGTTGACAGCCGGAAGGTCACCATCCAAGCACACGCATCGTGCGCATGTGTGTGTATCCATTCTTTTATGATAAAGTTCACTTTATTCCTCCAACTATCGCTTAAGTTTATTTTACCTCCTGAACTATAAAACCGTTTGTTTACTCATTCACTCGCAATACCATTCACTTTATCACCGTAGTGCCTAGTTGGAGGTGGTATTGTTGCAAGCGAGGAAGACCTCTCGTTTGCTCACCAGCCTTGACGCACGGACCACCTCCATCTTGACATTGCCCCTCGCATCCCTTCGTCTCTATGCCCGTGATCGCGTAGGAAGACTTCGTTGGCTTCCATGCCCGCCACCACCACTTCGCTGACACCTAACAAGAGTGAGCCGGAACCTTCTTTAACCATTAGGGTGGTAAAACCACTCAAGAAAACAACCAAAGGGAAAAAAGTGAATGGTATTACAAACTTAGAGGGAGCAAAACAAACAGTTTCATACTTTAGGTGGTTAAGTGAACTTAAGTAATTTTTAGAGGGAGTAAAGGAGATTTTATCCATTCTTTTATGTTTTTTTAACATTTGGTACTACTTTCCTATTTATATAGTTAAATAAAGAACGGTAGATAGCACAATTATGACATGCCACGCTTGTCCTCTACCATTGCGCGAACGGATCAATATGGTTCTACAAAGAGCCAATTCACTATATGTCACTCAAAATTTAGCTTGTTTCTTCCGTGTCATGAAACATGGTGAAGTTTCTTGTATGTCATCAACTTATTTTTAATACCTCATCGTCGTTTGTTTTCTACACCGACAACATTAGATTACATATATGACAATATAAAAATTCTCCTCTCCCTCCTCGTTCTTTGAAGGTCGAGTGCTTCACTCAAAGATATTGTGAACAATGGAGGAGAACGAAGGAGAGGGCACATGCATATATGTAGAACGGTGAATCGGTGCCCACGACATGGGGTTGAGCTAAGCCGCGAGGGAAGGCTTCGCCATATGTACAACGGTGAATGCCTCGAGCCAACTCGGCAATAAGGTGTGGCCATATGTACATAGGTGGGATTTACGCGCCGCCGGTCGCCATCGCTATGATTGGAGGAGGATGAGAGGGGTAGGGTGGGGAAGATTCGGGGTTCCCGCGTGGCTCGACGGTCGCTTATATTAGAAACCTATTGTATGGTGCTTTTCAAGAAAGGACCTCTACTTTCTCCTATTTGTAGTTCTATTTGAGTCGGGATTACTTTTAGTTGTGTCCTTCATCTTCTATCAACCTGCGTAGATGTATGTTGCATACTTTTCCCACAAATGTTTCCATTAATTATGTTTGGTTTCTTGCTACCCTCTTTTACCATTGTTCCATATCCGTTTACCCCCGATGTTTTCCAAAATTGCGCACAACGAAGCGCTCATGCGTAACTAGTCTAATATGGTTCTAGCGTCCCGATCCACCACCCAGGACCGTTCCGGTCTATCGAGGCTAAACTTCACTTTCTTCGCCTCCCCGATGATGCCCTAATGGTGTGCACGCTTTGGATGTGATCGAGGATGCTTGCGAACAAGCCTCGTCAACGATCTCACGGCGAATCCGTCAACGATCTCAACGCCTTGCTACTTACCTCCGTTGTTTCCCTAATGGCTACATGTAGAAGAGGCTTTTAGAAACAATTTAGTGTGTTTATGAATTCATCGGAGACTTGTTTCTTCTTCGATTTAGAGCGTTGAAGAACGAATTGGCATTTCTTTCTAACGTAACTGAAATCGGTTGAGCGGATAATCCTGTTAGCACCTAGGGTGACGAATTGAGAGAATTGAGGATGAGCAAAGGAGGCTTCTTGGGGAAGAAGAAGAGAGAGATTTGGTAGACGAGTATTATGTTACAATAATGTTTGATACCTCTCTCCTCTCCTGGTTGACATATTTGTATACCTTGGTTACATGGGCCTTAGCCCCCAATTGACTCATAGTCATTTCGGCACAGCCTAGTCTAACATTGGCACGCTTGGCGCACGATGGTCCGGACTCTTTCCCGCGCACTTGGTCCTTGCCTCGTATCACGAGCGTGCTTCGTCCTACTACTTCGACATTCTCCCTCCCTTGAGATCCTGCTTGTCACCAGCAGGAGCAGCTGGAAACTTCTATTGTAGAGCTTCGGTGTCTTCCCATGTAGGCAGAGTCGGGAATAGACCGGACCACAAAATCTTGGATTGAGCTATCATTTAGCCTCCTCGTGATATCATCCTTTTCCGTAAGACATGCATGGGTACTTGCAATAAGTTAGATTCAGTGGACAAAGATGAATTCACATGTGTATGTTCTCCAATTGCTTTCTTGAGTTGAGAAACATGGAACATTGGATGAATATAGCACTTTTTTTTAAAAAAAATAAGGGGTGAAACATACAATCTCTACACCGTCCAATAGAGTGTACATAATCAAGATTACACAAAGAGCACTAAGCCTCACAAACAAACACGACACAAAAAAGGAAGACATACACCTCTATGAACAAAGAAACAAGCTATACACCACACTCGCTAAAATCAGAAAAATGTCATCGATGAAGGTCGCAAGCCAAAAGCGTTAGAAGTCGATACTTAGCTCTACTCGAGCAGTCATCCACTCACCCCATCACCAAAGACAATTTTCTAAGTTAATCAATGCTCGAGGACGCCAATGGATATAGCCTCAACTTCGATGAACATGCTAGTCGCCTTCTACACCACCTCGCATAAGCGAACACCATCACCATTGAAGACTTGCACAACGTCAACCATTGTCATTGTGCCGCCTCTAGCATGGGTCCACCCTGCCCTATCACATAGTGATGACATTTGGGTTGATCCACTCCAAGAGGCAACACTAGTCACTCCATGCACGAAAGAACAAAATCTGGTGAGGAATCCCTAAGATTCCACCGTCGGACTATCCTCCCAAGAAGCAACACTAGAGGATCCTCATCTTGAAAATAGTAGCTGGAATCTTTAAAGGAAGGTGGTGAGTGATGCCATTAATCCAACAAAAGATGTCTTCACACGGTGCCGGCGGTGGGCACCGCCACCACTTGGTCACCATGCGTGCCGGTCCACCTCTAGGGTCGGATCCAGCCGCCCCACGATGAAGACCGGATCTAGCTCGGGGTACCCGAGCCCAACTCCGTTCCAGCGGCTTGAAGAGGAGTCATAAGGCCCGACCATCCTCCTCCACCAAGATCCGGACACACAATCAAATCGCCGGAAAGGAGGAGGAACATGGTGAGGAGGAGGAGAAGGAGGAACAAGGGAGAGAGAGAGAGAGAGAGAGAGAGAGAGAGCAAAGAAAAGATAAGGCTACGTCGCTTCCCTCCACACGAGCGTGCGAGTAGGCCGACTAGCTGCTAGACGGCGGCGCAGCGCAAGAGCCACTAGGTTGCTTGGGGGCGGGCGCGGCGATGCTAGGATTCTGCACATCGCCCCGGAGCGGAGCGCGGGAGTTGCCCCATGAGCGGAGTGGATCCGGAGGTAGCTTTCATCGGATGAATAACAATTGAGGATGGTAGAGTCAGTTTGTAAGCCACTTATCCAATCTTTGCCACAATTTCATATGGACCAAAGTACTTGAAGGACAGCTTATGGTTAACTCTGGTAGCATCCGATGATTGTACATATGCTTGTAGCTTGAGGTATACCCAATCCCCAACATTAAAATTTCTCTCAAAGTGATGTTTATCAGCTTCATTCTGTTTGAGCCCTCAGCAAATGTTGCTTGATCAAACTGGTATCATGCCACCGGATTGCCATGCGGAGGATATATAGTCGACCTCTGCGACTCATATAGGGTGAGCGAGAGGCCCATATACGCATATGCTCCGTAGTATAAAACAAGGATATTATAACATATTCTTGTAACACATAAAGTGATGTGTTACAAAATATTTTATATGAACACAAAATTATGTGTTACAAGTATGTTTGTAACATACTAGTTCCTATTTGTAAGCATTTCTAGAATACCGATGTATAAATAGTCAATATAGAAAATGTCATTCATATCCTCATCTTACACTACCTCATTAATTCTTCACTTACCCGCCAACTCGTTAGTTTTTGTCCTATTTCTAGAAATGCTTACATTGTGGAACAAGATTTGAATCCTTAGAATGCTTACATATAGGAATGGCGGGAGCATAGTTTTTATCCCATAATTATGTGTTACAAGAAGTGGTTACAGTAACACAAAATTCATGTTACATGGGTAGCGTTACAAAGCGTGATTATTCAATATATATCAAGTGTAAGTGTTACAAGAAAAATCTCGGTGTAACACAAAATAATGTTACAACAAGGGGCCAAAACTTATGTGTTAATTTACTAAGTCCCTAAACTCTAGATGTGTGATGATCTAAAATATTTCTCGAATAACAATAAACGCACAACTATCGAGCCCAAACTACTACCATATTAACATATTATAAGTTATGCTTGCTAATAGGAGACTCAACTTCATATTATTATAGGTGAGATGCAATCAAACCTTAAGTATGACATATAAGCTTATAT
>JAUNZO010000582.1:0-32419 GCA_031894775.1 Chloris gayana
TTGACAGTCTTAGAGCAACTCCGGTGGAGCACTCTAAAAGCTCCCTCTACTCTAAAATTTAGAGTGCTCCAACAAAAAATCAAACTCCAGCAGAGCCCTTCAAAAGGCCCTCTATTTTGCATATCCCTCCAAATCCCATCTTCGAGCCTCTATTTCTGAGGCCCTCTATTCCCTCTCTCCAACTCGTGGGACCCACCTTTTTTTTTATTTCTTTTCCTTTTTTTCCTCTTCTCCCTTCAATCGCTTCGATCTCGGATCCGGAGCTACGGCTGCTCGGCGGCCGTCGCCGCGCCGCGGCTGCCGGCCCGCCTTTGCTTCTCGGCCGTCGACGGCTCCGACCGGTCCTGCGCTGCCCCGCCGCCTCGTCCCGGCCCCGCCGCCTCGTCGTGACGAAGCATCGCCATCGCCATCGCCCGACCGGCCCCGCCCGATCCCGACCGGCTTCGCCCATCCGTGTCGCCGTCGCCCGTCGCCGGCCCCGCCGCAGCTCGTCGTCCGCCCGGAGCTACTTGCACACCATCGACGCCCACCTGCTCACCGGCCGCCGCCCGTCGTCCGCCCATGGATGGACTCTGCTCCGGGTCCCCGTGGCGGTGGCTTCTCCGGCGGCGCGCGTCCTCCCCGGCCTACAGCTCGTCCTCCTGCCAAGAAGAAGCAACGCCCGGCGGCCGCAGCGCCTCTCGGCCTACAGCTCGTCCTCCCGCCGCTGCCGGCGTCTTGCCTCCACACATCGACGGCCCGCGTCATCTCCCGTGAAGGACCATCTTGCCACGGTGGTCTGCCTCGTGTACCGAACGCCATGCTCCTTCCCGGCGGTCGGTCTCCATGCTCCTTCCCTCACGCTTCGAGCTTCACCGAGCCGCCGTACAGCTCTCAACCGGGCACCGATGCATGGGACGCTCGCAGCTCGGCTTCATCCCCCGAATTCGGCTACGATGACGATTTCGTGTCCACGCCACTGCCGGTGTTCGACTGGACACCTGACTCATCTACCAATGTAAATATTTTCTCACACTTTGCAATCTTGTTTAGCATGATTATAACTTGTGCTTGGAACTGGTGTAGGTTAAGATGATGTGTTATGACAGTCCTATTTTACTGCACATTGTTAGGACAGCTTTGTTAGTTCAAAAATGATTATAAAGATTGCTCTGGATCTTTTTGGGCTTATTATGTTGCTCCAGAGACCACTTCAAGTAATTCGAAATATTGATTATAAAGATTAGAGAAGTAGGTAGATAGCATTTGACCCTGTTATAATATGTATATATTTAAGAAATTGTAATCCTAAACTTCACCAGTATCCTGTAATTTAGTTTCCCAAGAAATTGTCATTCTCATGTGCTGCCTGGTGATGAATATAGCTAGCTAACTTGGAGGGTGCAGTTCATTCCCATGTCGTATCTTTGAAGTTCATTCCCATGTCGTATCTTTGAATTATGAGAATAAACCAATTTCAACTAGTTTCAGACTCTTTATAATCTGACTCTTTAGAATCTGAAAAGAAATATCACATTCAGAGAAGCTCTTATTCTGAAAACCAGTTGTCAGGTCACACTCCATATGATACAGTCCCAGATGAAGTAAATTCTTTACCTTGTGAATGGATGGAAGAGACTAAAGTTCACCAAACTTGGAAAAATCCAAGGCATAGGTAACATATACAGTTTAGGGAACCCATGACTGATTACATAACATGATTTTCAGATGTTCTGTGGTAGCACCTTGATCCAAGAGTATACGCCAACAGTTTTGTGCAATATTTATTTGACAAGTGTGGATTAAAATCATATGTAATATAAGACTCTGAATTGTTGACAATGTAGAAACTATATATACCGCAACCTTGAAGATTAGTACCATTTTCTGTGTCAGTTCACTGTGATTGATAGTGTTTAAGGTTCATTGTTCAGGACATCTTTGATAAATTTGGTAATGCTACCTTAGTTTATTATGCTTATTAAAACCAAATCATTTATGAGCTGTCTTATGTAACATGGGATCCTTGGTACTATATATTTGATTGTAGCCAGGGAAGTGCTTACTTATTCATCTGATTGTAGCCATTGTCTGTTATCCTTGATACAGCTATTTTAATTAAAAGATGGTGTTCTTTTAGTTGTCCCAGAATGGAGGGTTCAGTTCATTCCATGATGAATGGAGTTTTTTTTCATTTACTGGAAAAAGAAGCATGATCCTGATATTTATTCTGTCCCAGAATCATGCCTCTTACTCTGTTTTTTTCAGCACTTTTATTATTTTTTTCCAGCACTCTTACTCTGGTTTATGAGAAGAGTTTCTAATATATTCCTCTCATGCTTTGTAGGATCCAGTGCCATCTAGCTCGCAAACTTTCATGGATCTACTGACACAGGTCAACGATTCAGATTTGCAAATCCTAGTGCCCTCGGATGCCACTCCAACTACAAAGCCTAAACGTGGCAGCAACTATTCACATGAAGAAGACATTCAACTTTATGAATCTTGGATCAATGTCAGCAATGATTCTGTAGTAGGAACAGATCAGCCGACAAGATCTTACTGGAAGAGGATAGCTGACCATTTCCACAAGAACAAGGATTTTGAGTCCGATCGGAGTACCAAGTCTCTGGAGTTACGGTGCCAAGCAATACTAAAGGACTGCATGAAGTTTCAAGCATGCTTTGAACAAATAGAGCGACTTCGTCCAAGTGGTGTTCCACACCAAGAGCATGTAAGCCTACACTTGATCTCTACAGCAGTTGTATATACCAAGTGAAATCTGCATGCATGCTCACATCTGATATTTTTGTTGTAGATGATGCTAGCCCAAACTAGGTATGCTAGATCTTCTAACGGCAAGGCTTGTCAATTCACTCACTGCTGGCTCAAGGTGAGAGGCACAGAAAAGTTTGCAACAACAATGCAAACTGCTGGCTATTCAAGGCAGACAAAGTCAAGAGACATCAACCTCAATGTCCCAGCTGGAAGCCAGCAAGCGGACGATGAAGGACAAGAACAATCGAACCGGCCAACCAAGACAGCCCGTCCTCTTGGAAGGAAGCAATCAAAGGAGAAGATGAAAAGAAGTGACGGAGACGATGAATTCAAAGACATCATGAAAAATCTGTTGGTCATGAAGGCTGAGGAAACCGCTTTGAAGAAAGAAATTTGGATCAACGAACAGAAGGCTGATGAACTTGCAAAGAAAAATAAAGAGATCGAAGACAATCGTCGGTTACAAATTGAGGAGCGCAAGTTGGAGATCGAGCAACAACGCATCATATGGGAAAGAGAAAAGGAAATTATGTTCTCGGACATTAACAAGATGGATGAGAACCAAAGGACATATGTTCTAGCCAAGAGAGCGGAGATAGCAAAGGCCGTCATGCTTAATGCTAATGTAACCGATACTGCAAGTGTCGGTGAAAGTGCATGCTAGCCCTCATGTAAACTGCAGACCCTCTATAATATGCACTAGTGACTTGTGGTGGATGAGGAACAACCATTTGTGTTTTTTTCCTGGTTCTGAAATAAGTGTCTTACTTGCAGAATATATTGTATTCTGAAATATCATATTTTCAGTAAATTACCAGATTTTGAGTAAATAAGGTCATGTCTGTGTATCATTGATATATCATGAGTTATCCTGTTTTTGTTTTCTTGTTCATTGTGTTTTTATGAGGAAATCTGCATGTTGAGCTAAGGAAATCTGCATGTTGTGTCTGTCCTGTGATATTTCCACTGTGATGTTATGTCTGTCCTGTTAAGAGACTCACAAGAACACATAAGAGACTCACAAGAACATGATAAGAGACCACCTGTTTTCTCAGTTTTCAGTTTCCAGTTTTCAGATCCTGGTCACAAGGTACAAAGGAGGTGCTTTCAGCAGGACATCCATGTTAGTGCATGAAAGGTTCATGAATTTTGTAAATTAATTCAAGAGCAATGTGTGTCATAGAAGCCTGCCAACTAGATCCTGTTTTTTGTCAGATTATAAAAATCTTTTGTCATGCCTAACATTACTCCTGATAATTCCTCTCTGAGTATTTGGTGTAGTACATAGCAGTTCCCAGCCACGGCTGAGTAACTTGTATTGCATAGCAGATTCTGGAGCAGTTATAATGTGCTGGGACCTGCTAGGCACATCCACAGTAAATACATCTTGGAGCTGGTAGTCATCTCGATCTGTTAACTGTTGGAGACAGTAAAACAACAACTGGAACTAGTAGTACGTTACACCCTTAGCTTCTTGTAACAAAGGAAGGAAATTTGAAAGGCAACAACAGACACAAGCATTATTCCCTTGAGCTAAAATGGAAAGGTAGAAAGGCATATGGATGGAGGCAGTAGTACAAGTAAAAAAGCTGGTCTGGTTTTTCCCCGAACTGAAAATGCAGCAGTTAAATTGTTAGTAAAACTATAATACCTAGCATGATAGCAATCTCAGGTTAATCGTAGTAAAGAATATCTGCTGATGTTCGTATAGTATGTAAGGACTCACAGGCCGGACTAAAACAGTGCAGAACGGTTGTCATCCAAGCACAGCTAAAATTCAGAGACAGTTAAAATGCTACTTAACTCAGAAAGAACACAGATGCACGGATGCTTTAGTAATAATCTGACCGTAGAGGCTTTATATAAATATTTTAAGATGGTCCAAAATGAAACAACAAGGCAGTAAATTAGCATTGGAGGGATACACATAGAAAAGTACATCATCTCTTTTATTACAAATTATCCAACGAAAGAGAAGATACATAGAAAATACATCATCTAGAGCTATGAATTGACCATAAGTACTCCACAAGATCATCACGTAGTTGCTCATGCATAGACCTGTCCTCAATCTCTTCGTGCATCTTCAAGAATTTCTCGATCAATACAGGATCACGATATTCATAGTCTTTCGGCTTCAACACCGGAATACCAGAGCGTTCTTGATGGTAATTGAAATCATCTTCATCCTCCCGCTCGTCTTCAATGATCATGTTATGTAGCAAGACACAAGCCTGCATTATATACCACAATTGCTCCTTGCTCCATAATCTCGCTGGACCTCGCACAATTGCAAAGCGAGCCTCGAAGTACCCCGAATGCTCTTTCCACATCTTTCCTTGCTGCTTCTCGAGCCCTTTTGAAGTTGAGCTTCTTGTTGGTCTCAGGATTTTGGAATGCCTTCACAAATGTTGCCCAGTGCTGGGTAAATCCCGTCGGCAAGGTAGTATCCCATTGTGTATTTGTTTCCATTGACCATGTACTCCACCCGTGGTGCCGTCCCGTAAGCAAGTCCGTCAAAGAGCGGAGATCTACGCAAGACATTAATATCATTTAGAGAACCAGGTAGACCAAAGAAGGCATGCCATATCCACAAATCTTGAGATGCAACGGCCTCTAAGATCATGGTAGGACCATCCTTATGCCCCGAGTAGGCACCTCTCCACGCTCGTAGGACACCTATCCCACTTCCAATGCATGCAATCTACGGAACCAAGCATGCCAGGAAACCCTCTTGCACCGTTGATGGCCAACAACCTCGTCGTGTCCTCGGCATTGGGGGCCCTCGGATACTCCTCTCCAAAGACATTGACGAGAGTCTCCACAAAATGTGTCGACACTCAATGATTGTGCTCTCTCCCATCCCGACATAATCATCCAAGAAGTCGGCAGAAGTGCCGTAGGCAAGCATCCGAACGGCCGCAACGACCTTCCGAATTGGAGAGGCCCCAAGAACTCCAACGGCATTAGGCTTCGACGAAAGTAATCGTCATGAGCTTCTACCGCACCAACAATACGCAGGAAAAGCGACTTGGACATCCGAAATCGTCGTCTCGAAATGCTTCTCAGGATAGACACACTTGTCGGCAAAGTAATCCGGATAGATGCGCTCATGACCTCCCGAAATGCCCCTCGGTAAGTTGTGACGACCCAGCATCGAACCACGATATTTCCTCTTGGACTTGCTCCTCCTCCAACCCTCATGGAGACCGGCAATGATCAAAAGGTCATCAATATCGGAATCATCATCTTCCTTCCACCACCGGACATTTCTACGTCGTCGAGAACTTGACATCCGCAATTGCAACAAAAAAACAATAATCAGTTAATATAGAGAACAATTCCCGCTCCGAAGCTTAGTCAAACACATTTCGATAGATGACAGAATCTTCGTCACATCAAATTGGTAAGGCACTCCAAATTGCAAAGAAACACAACTACTGTAGTCATTATCCAATACATGAGAAATTGACAAATCAAATATACTTCCCCACAAAAACAGACAAACAGTTCTCAAGTAACTACACCATGTTCCAAATCCAAGAGAATTGGAGGATTTGCACGTCACAGGGAATCCCAAGATCGCTCTATTGGACCAACCAAATCGACGGATTGTGTATGTAATTCCCCAACAGAGTGAGCGTGCAAAGGCTTGACCACGCACATCCATTACCTTAACGTAGTCGATGACAGGACGGCCGGGCACGAAGACTTGCGGACGGAGCAGCTCGCGGACGGGGCGCGGGCGGGAGCAGCTCGGCCGACGGGCGCGGGCCGGAGCAGCTCGCGGACGGGGCGGGAGCGAGAGCAGCTCGCGGACGGGGCGCGGGCTGGAGCAGCTCGCGGACGGGGCGGGAGCGGGAGCAGCTCAGAGCGGGAGCAGCTCGCGGACGGGGCGCGGGCGGGAGCAGCTCGCGGACGGGGCGGGAGCGGGAGCAGCTCGCGGACGGTGAGCAACCAGGGCCGAGGCGAGTCGCATGCGGCCGCTGGACGGCCGCCAGATGCCGGGAAGCGGCGGCGCAGGACCGACGGGGATGCCGCACGAGGAACGAAGGAGCGGCAGAAAAAAATCGATGTTTTGTTCTCACCGGCTGACATGTTGGTCCCACAAGAATAGATGCCTGGTTGTATTTTTCTGCTGGAGTTGAGATCAAAAACTTGGGCCTCTAAAAATACAGGCCGGCCTGCAAAGGCAAAAATAGAGGGCCGTTTTTGGAGGCTGGGCTGGAGTTGCTCTTATAGACAGCTTCCACAAAGGAGGCCAGCAGTCGGCAGCACTTTTAACCGTTCCACGACAGTAAGGCAGTAATTAACTACATCCCACTGATGCTAAAATGCCAATGGATCTGGTCAGAATCATAAGCTTGTATACAAAAATGGGCAGGCCCAGCAAAAGTGTGCCACGAATCTGTCGCAGCAGGTGTAGTGCATGAACATGTGTTTCCCTGTCCCTGGTCCACTTGTTTATCACATGTATGGAAACCAACTGTTACTGTTACACTTGCACTTATTACAAGCAAAATGGCTGCGCATATGTTCGTTGCAGAATTCACACAGAATATCTGTCTCTGCAAAAACTCCGGACTGTGCTGTCCAATTTGAGTAACCCAGCTGGCAGAGGTTTAGCTTAAAAATGGAGATATCCTTTGCATGCGTTCAAACTAAAACAAAACCTTCACACATTTTGACATGTTTGCAACATCTGAATTACTCGATAATTCAAACAAAATACAGTGATTATATATGCCCATATCCCACAATATCTCATCTGATGCCATAATGTCACAACAAAGATAATAACTTAGTTCGAATTTTTTAAAGATACAAAACCAGACTGTACAAATCATCTTCGCTGCTCAATTTGAACAAATAAACACAGAGCAGAATAGATCCAACAGTTCAATTGAAAAGAAAATATAGGTTACAGAACTGATAACATATGTATTATTTTGCTTTTTCAACAAGTC
Source organism: Chloris gayana (assembly GCA_031894775.1). NCBI lineage: Eukaryota > Viridiplantae > Streptophyta > Magnoliopsida > Poales > Poaceae > Chloris > Chloris gayana. Next base: position 7,725 of record JAUNZO010000582.1, read on the forward strand.
CATGCCTGCAACTGTACTCTCAAACAACATGATTTATCCACTGATTTTAAGGGGCTATTGTACATCAACAAACCTCTTATAGCATCAACACCACTCTCACCATCGAGAAACAACTCGACAAAAGAGGGTCAATGGCTACTAGAGCTAGAAATTCTCATCCCTTTGGAACAGTATTGAGCCAACCATAACCGCTATTCCAGTTACAGCAATTGTGAAGAGCAGCCGCTTGTGTGGTGAGCCATGAGCAGGACGTGCTGGTCGTACTGGTGGCAGAGGTCGCACCTCCCTCTCTGGAATTAGTCTGGCACTGGATTACGAGCATTTGATTAGCTCCATATCATATATTACTTCATATTCCATTAATAAGAAACTTGGGCAATGATTTCTTCAAAATGAAAGTTTGTAGGAAGGCTGGTCTATTTGTTTTGTATTATTGCTTTTTGCAAGAAAATCTAATTACTAATTTTAATATAAATAAGAAGCTGCAATATGTAATATGTTGGATCATATCCATTTTATATGAATGATACAAAACATATACTCCCTCCATTCCAAAATTGTTGTTGTCGTTGGCTTTTTTCCTTACGTTTGACCATTCATCTTATTCAACATATTTGTTCAAAATTCAAATATAAAAAAGTTATAGGCTATATTTCAAGTTTCTTTAGTGATAACAGACATTTTAACAAAATATATGTTTTTTTAATAAAATGAATGGTCAAACATAACTAAAAAGTCAACGGCAACAATAATTCTGGAACGGAGTAGTACATTTTTTAGTAAGGATATTTAGAAAATTGATATCCGGTTTCTTCAAAAATGAAAGCTCAAGCAAAGGTTAAAATGTCCAATGGATATGCATGATATTTATTTCATAAGATTTTTCATTAGAAACAAATTGCTGCAACATGTGATATGTTGGATCGCATCAATGTTGTATGAATGATACAAAGCATATTCTTCATAGAAAAGGTATCTGTATATACCTTGATGTCTCTGCAGAACCGTTTGAGTTTATATGGCACTGTATTTCATGCCCTACCAATTCACGCAGTCTAATATACTTCCTGCATGTTTGGCAGTATTCTGTTCGGTTTCCACATACATCCTGCATCTCAAACTAATATGATCAGAAGACACATAAATTTTTTTCCAAAAGGCATACAGTTTCGAAGGAACTAAAAAAAAATCATACCTGATGTTCATGAAGATCAACTGCAGGCAATTCAAACTCACAATATTCACAGGCAACCATCCTCTGTGGGCACTTTTCACTTTTATGAAGATCCCAGCTCTCACGTTCGATTGTTTCGTTGCAAAGGGAACAATTTAACTGTATGTGGAAGATAATATGTTTAGTGCATTAAAGAAAACACTGAACCAGATAATTTTACATGCAAGTGGGTCTCTAGTCAACAATATCTGCAGTTACTTGATGAACTATACATTGTGCTAGAAAAAATTCATAGATACTTTAGCCAATAGCAACAAATGGACAGCATCAAACTGGAAACAAGAAGCATTGATTTTGCAAAAAAGGCAATAATACAGAACTCTAAAATATTATATTGGGTCATATTGCAAACTTACCGGTGCATGATTTTCATCGTAATGTTCATCAATAAGCTTTTTGGGAACCATTTCTCCACAGTGCTGGCACTTTTGAAGGTTACGAGCACAGTGTACAGAGTGCAAGTCGATGTTTGAAGATGGAATCTCTCGCTTACTGAAAAGGCATGATAAAGATCAATAAAATCTCAAAATGATAACCATCAACAAATGTGGTGAACATAATGCCCATCAAGATACCACGAAAAAAAAACATAAATAACTTGGCTGCCAAAAAGAAATTATAAGCAACCTAGAATGAAAAAATGCTGATCCCATAGCTCATATCAAATACCACTGTGTTCCCCTTTTGTATGTCATAAATAAACGAGCGCAAAACGATGATGGACATGAACATAGTGGCGAGGGCCTAACATGAAACCAAATAAAAAGCAAAGACCATTACAAGTCCTAAGCCTCCCTCATCAGCTTGTTCTCCATAAGAGTCATCCAAACTAAGGTAATTTCCACACACTGCCTATAGAGGTATATAACTGATCGTGGAACAAATAATTTTCTCTAGAAGCACTAAGGTGCATCGTCCCAGTTGATTAGGATACCGAAGAAATACACGTTTTAATCCCGATTCAACCCCACTACAACGGGTGGCACTCCTGAGATTTGGCACAACGATCAGAACGCGCTGATCACGCAATAAGTCAGATCACGACTCAGCAAAACAGCGAGCTCGATCTGATCGGGGTCCTCCTCAGCTCAGATCCAAGCCCACGAGACGAGGCGCATCATTGACCCGTGGCGCACGCGCACCACGAAACAGGGGACAGAAAAAAAGGAAATAAAATACAGTGGCTAGACCAAGGCGACCACGCACCAGTGCCCGCAGACGGAGGTGGCGGGGGCACGGCATCGGAGTCGGCGACGGCCGCGGCCATGATGCTCGCTGACGGGCTCGCCTCGCACCGCTGACCTCCACTGGCTCACGATCGGATCAGCGACTCGTCCAACCGGAGCCCAGGACGCGGAGAGGTGGAGGAAGGGACACGATGGCGGCCGGAGGCTCCGATGGGGAGCGGTCGGGGACGGTGACGAGTTTGGTTCGGAGAGGAGGAGCGATCCGTGGAAAGAGAGAGACAGAGAATTTATGGGAGAGCGAAAGAGGTGGGTGGATTAGATAGCCGGAACCGGAAGTAGCGAGGCGTGGCATGCTGGAGTTCTTCTGTTTTGCCGGGCGGAGTTATTACACAGTACCGCCACCGGTAAGAAGCGGTCGGTTTGTTTCGGGCCTAAATTGGCTGTCCAGGCCCCCGTCTCCTCAAGCCCACTGGACATCGAGTTCCAAAAATGAAAAGCCCACTGGATCTCATGCATAATATGTCGTAGACCTCCCAAGATTTCGTTTGTTTTCGCCGGAGCCTGCCGGAATGAGACCATTTTTTTTGAGAGTAAATGAGACCATTTTCGTGCTGAATGAATCGGCATAGAAGCAATCAAGCAAACCACTGTGGGAAAAAGCTTGTTCAGTTATGAGGTCCAAAACCAAATAGACCACTTACAACTTATGGTCCGTATTAATTCTCCGCCTTCTTGAGGTCTGGAATGAAAACTATATATTGGATCACGACCGAATGAAAATAATTGAATAGTTCTTGAACCTATTTCAATCAAGAGTAAATTTCATAAACCTCAGATTTTGTGATTTTTGTGTCACAAAATCTCAAGTATTATGGCTCATGTTACGTAACCTCATGTTTTATGGTCATATTGTTTCACATAATCTCACTTCTATCAAAATAGTATGAATATTAGAGGTGATTTAACTTTCATATTAGGAGATAACTTGGTTATGCGACTTGATGGTTTCGTTAATTGAATCCATCGAATACATGCATAAAGTACATGTGATCAAGTCTTTTTCGTGTTTTTGTGACCTACATATCTTTTAAAAGTGCAACCCATTAAACATCATTCACTTTTTATTTCTCTCAACTGCGGTTGAGTCACGTCATCTCTTTTGTCAGTACCGTCAGATTCAAGTATCATGGTGTCATCCAGTCCGTTAAAGCCCCATTAGCTATCCACCAAATTAACATGTCGTCACAGTCTGAAATGAAACAGGCAAACACCACCACAACTTATTCTAGCACCCATTGGCTTCCCTCTATTTCTTCTCTTCAATTGTGCATTCATATTACCCTTCAACTCCTGCAGTATTTGTGACCGTTCAACTTTCGATTATTTTAAGTTTTCCAGCTCCTATTGGAAAACGCCTCTTTTTCTTTTTTTTTTTCACGAAGTATTTCATTAAGAGGAAGAAGAAACAGCGACCAAAAGGCAGGGGGCCTAAGCCACCCCTCCCGAGTACAGCGAGGCGATTACATAGCTAACAAGAACAACGAGACGATTACATAGCTAACAAGAACACGACCCACTACCACACTAAAACAAGGAAGGACTAAACTATCCATTGACGCGAAGAACGACCGGAAGCAGACTGAAGCCCGCTGCCATCCAAAGCCGAACCTCCTCTGTGATGCAACGGAGACAAACAAAAGAAAACTAGGTCCGACAAATAAATAAATGAATAAGAAATGATACATTCATATAGACCTCATCAGTGTAATATAGCTTATATTATTTTATCTGATTCAGCTTTTATTAGCTTTCTACCTCGCTTAATCAATTCATCAAATAATCGACGAAAAAGCAACCTGCATATAAAACATTGTCATATAAAAGGATACAATGTCTTCGAGATGAACATAAATCAAATAAATAAATCATGAAAATGGCCAACATTGAAAAACGGAAAACATTTGCATCTTTGTCAAGCAAAACTACTAAGCTAGCTAATTGGAACACATGAAGAATTTCAAAGCTTTGTTTATATTGTTCTAAACTATGTGGTTTGTCATCTCACCTTACGGCCATGAGGAGCTTTCACGAATATGTAATGAACACCTTGCAGAAAAAAGATGTTCTAAACCATAGTAGCATTTGCTATTGATGAATGGAATATATACAGGATACAATCATCTTGAAGTCTAAACGGTGGGAGCTGGTCCAATGCCAAAAGTGTAACAAGTGTCCATTATAGCAGGATTAAAGGCTGGAAACAAATAAGCATTGAAGATGCAGCAACTGATGGATCACTTATTATTGTTGCAAGCAAATAGACGCAATGTGGGTATTGCCTTATCAATTTTGGCTGCCGCTTGTTGAAGTGGAGGGAAGCGAGAGAAATCACTCGGAGTGGATTGATGGTTAGGATTAAATGAAAGTGCATCTAGGTCCCTAATTATGGTTTTGAGTGATTGATGTCAATACAATTAAATTAGACTAATGTTTCAATTGAGCTTGAATGCAGTTTATAATTAAAATTCATTTGAGAGCAAAGAAGCACAAAAATGAAGTGGTCAAGGGCTATCAAAGTTGCAAAGTTTTGAAGGACCATCCATCCTCAAGATTAAGAGATTTGAAGTTTTTATTTTATGTTGAGTATAGGAAGCACTGTACTATCAAGATGGACACACAAGAATGAAGCATGAGAAATCAAGTGCTCAAAATTTCTTCTCAAAATAAAAAATCAATTTTCCACTTCCTAGGAGTCGGACAATGCCCTCGTCAATCGGACATTTGAGTCGGACTCCAGAGACAATGCCATTTAAAATCCTAACAGGTGAAGTCGGACTAGAGGCGTGCATTTGTGCAGCAGCCCGGGGAGTCGGACGAAGTTTTTGTCCGACTCGGTCCGACAATGTCCTACTACCGTAATGTCCGACCCTCTCGGATGTTTGTCATGATTGTTCTCAATTCTTCAAGGGCTTTATGTGGTCGGATCATGTAGCAAAAAAGGGCATAGATGAAAGGTAGGCAATGGGAATAAAATTAAATTTTTGGGAGATAATTGGAATGTACAGAGCTAAAATGGTTATTTAGAAGAACATTTGTGGGATGAAATAATACATGTAGCCTCGTTAGTAGTCTTCACTCGGACTCCAGAGAGTTGCACACCTTTTGAAACCCTAGGAGTCTGGACATTGTCCGACTCGTTGGACAATATTCGACCGCCCGTTCTCGTTAGACAATATCCGACTATTGTCGGATTTATCGCCGGACTCCGCAGTCCAAACCTTCAATGTCCGACTCATTCGGATAAAATCTCGAGTCGATCGAGCCCAACAGCTCTTTTGGTGCCCGACTATAAAAGGAGGCTTCTTCCTCCTTTAGCCGGTTGGCAACCACTCCATACTCAAAAACACCCCCAAACTCACGTGAGCACTCCTCCTCTCCCCCATTTGATTCCCCACTCCAATCTAGGAGGATTTGTGAAAAGATTGAGGAGGATTGATTGAGCTTCATCTCCATTTCTCGAGCACTTTGTTCAACCTCATCGCCGGGACTTGTTGTGTTTGTTACTCTTGAAGTTCATCTTCTAGACGGTTAGGCGTCACCCGAGAGCTCCCAAGCTTCTCGGTTGAGACTCGAGTCGCTTGTAATTGCCCCTCCCTTCGTGGAGTTGATTATTGGATTTCAAGTCTTGCCTTGTGGCGGTTTGAAGAGGTTTAGGGTTGAGAGCAACCCAGCCTTTAGTGGACTCCTCAACGAAGAGTAGGTTCTTTGGTGGAGCTAAACTTCGGTGAAAAATCATACATCTCCTTGTCTCGCTTTTGTTTGTTGTTAATCCTATCCTATGGTTGTGTGCTCTTGTTCTTGCTTTAAATTCCTAGATTAACTTGTGTAGGAGGCTTGCTAGCTAATGCCCTTGTTGCTTTAGCTTTCTTGTCTTTCTAGTTGTTTGCTCTTTGCTTGTATTGCGTTGATTGTCCATCTCGATCGCCGATCTACTTTCCGCACTAGGCGATCGTACTTTGTCCTACTCTAGTTGGATATTTGTCCGAGTCGACTTTATCCTACTATAATCATACATTGGAGTCGGATAAATCTTTTCTCGTGTTTCTAATTTCGTTTAATTAAGTGATTTTCGGGATTATCGCCTATTCACCCATCCTCTAGCCGGCTTTCATTAACTTGTGCTAATTATACTATAGATTAGATTATTAATTGGTTCCGATAGGTAATTGAGAAGGCCGGATGATCGTATGGTTGTAAATATAGTTTATGATGATCCAATGGCTAGCACATGATGTTAGATTATCCGCACTCATGGTACTCTATTTTTATCCTCTAAATAGAATATTCCATCCTAGTCGCAAGATTCTCTCCACCATATTCCTTTTTGCTCGCACCGTTCATATTCTACATTCATCCTCTATATCAACTACCTAATATTTTATTCAACCATCTCTAACTATCATCTTCTTTCATCTCTCCTTGTCTTTTCTTTTTTCATTTCTTTTCCTTACCGATCCAACTTTTTAATCAATAATTATAAATTTTCTTTTTTTCCTCCCTATTTTTCCTTTTTTCTTTCCATTTTTCTATTTTTCCTTCCCTTTTTTCTCAACATCTTGACCTTTCCACTCTCCCCGTGCGCAGCGCCACATGTCCCTCCTCCTCCGCGCGCCTCTCCTCCCCCTCCCCATGCGCGACGCCGCTGGCCTCCCTGCTCCACGTGCTGTCGTCGGGCCCACCGCCGCCGCGTCTCTCCTCCCTCCCGGCCACCCCGCGCGTCGTCGCTGCATGTCATCTCCCGCGCGCCGCCACCGTCGTGGTCCTTGGTCTCCTTTCTCCCTCTCCGGCGAGATCCGACGAGGGCCTCCCTCCCTCCCTCCGGCGGGATCCGGCCATCCGTCCGCGCCGGGTCTAGGCGGTGGCGGCGGAATTCAGGTGGGATTTGGGCTCCCTCGTCCCGCCGCCTCCCTCGCCACCGCCGGTCTCGCCTCGCCTCATTGGCTCCTCGTCGCCTCCTCCTCCCCATCTGGCTGCTCGTCCTCTCCTCCCCCACACGCTGATTCCCCGCGCGCGGCCGCGACGGGGATCTAGGCGGCGACGGCGGGATCCACCACGCACCCCGTGGCCTCCTCTAGGCGGGATTGAGGCGGGGGCGGCAAGATCCGGGTAGGATCTAGGCAGCAGCGGCGACCGGCGACAACCCTCTCTCCTGGCAATTTCCGGCTCGTGGCGGGAGGAGCAGGCCAACCGCGGGGCCCACCCCACATCGACGCGTCCCGAGCGTCCTCGACCATGACAGATTTGGCATGCGAGAGGTCGTACGGAACGGTTGCGAGGCACTCCCAGTACCACAGTGCAGCAGATTTTATGGTAAATCCATCGTGGAGGACGAGATGCCGGATGCCAGTGCAGCTAGTCTTAATCCATACCATCTATTCTTCATCCAACGGTTAAAATTAATTGAGATGATGTGACACAATGTGGATTGAGAGAAATAGGCATTTAAGACATGTTAGTTGGCCGCATCTTTTTATATATAAGTAGATATATAAGTAGATTCCCTCCGTTCTACGATAATAATTTCATAATGGAAGGAGTACAGCCATATGTTATTGAACCCGTTGCAATTTGTTTTTTTTTCTTCCTTTTTGTACCATCCTCTTTGCTATGACGCACGGAACAAAGTTTGACATGAAACTACTGTTTATTTCTAAAGAGCCACCTGTGCGTATTTCCGTCAACCAAACGCTCCAAAGCAGTGATAGCAACTAGAAGTATTTTTTGTACAGAGACCTCGAGATCGCTAGAGCATCGCCCGTGGCCTTTACGGCGTACATTTCCTTCCCGGACTGCCACTCGTTGGAATACGAGATCCAATCCTTCCTCCATTCCTCCAACTGGAAACTCCTGTTCTCCTGCAGGCTCTTTGTCAAGTAAGCGAAGTATTTTGACGCCCGTGGAAGGTAATAACTCTTCAGCAGTCCACTCCAAAACTTATTTGCTGGCATGTGTAGAAATGTTCAGGATTAGTGATGCAGAGGTGAAATATCATATGAGCGATAGTTGTCAATGCCATATTACCGTAGTCATGCAATTTACTCTGCTTGGTCTTCGTGTTGTCATACCACATCGTCACCTGAGTTCTCGCATTCCACTCATACTGATAAAAATAAAAATCAACTCAACCCGCCATGAAAGAGGATTTATCTGATTCCTAAATATTAAATTAAGGATGTGAAGCCACCTGCTTGCGTTCATCTTCAGTTATAGCAAGGCTTTTGCACTCTCCAACCAAGGGCCCAGAAGAAAATTATCATCACCAGCTAGTAGTGTATCAATGTCCACAATGAGCTCGAGAAATTTCTTTGTGTGAACATTCAGACCATTAAAATCTTTCTTTTGGTACGAACTCATCGCATCAAGGTACACTTCATTTGCTAATTTTGACAGGCACTGCCTAGTTAGATCAACAAGGTCGTACCTGTGGTAACAATTCACATTAATACCCAGTAAATACGATGGGGTGAGCAGCACAATTCATTTAATTCACTAACAAAACAAAATGCTGCGCATTGTGTTTGTGTTCTTTCTATCAAATTTTTATTTGCATCTGCTCCACCACCCAGGCACACATCTATTCACTTACTATGGCTATGAGTGGCAAGAGTGGTATTTCGGAGGAAAGTGAGCTCAACGATGACTACCAAGACAGCACTCACACCTCCATTCACTGACACATGATTGGGATTTGAAAAAGGCAATCGATTAAAGTGATAATTCCTTAGTGTGAGAATTATGGACGCAAGGGTTCGATCTTAGATCTAAATTAGTTTACAGATGATTTAGGGGCTGTTCGTTTTCTAGGCCTAAAGAGCTAAAATGTGCTAATGGACTAAACTTTAGCACCTAGGCAACGAACAGGTGTGCTAAAAGGTGCTAAATTTTAGCACCAAGTGCTAAAAGGGGGCCTAAATTTTAGCACCAAACTTGGTGCTAAAATGGACTAAAGTCCCCTACCTCCCCCACTTGGACAACATCTACCCCTCCTCTTTGTCTCTCTCCTCACACCGCAGGGGTAATGGAGTCATTTTGTAAAGGGGATATTAAACTTTAGCACCGAAAACTAACACCCTACTGCTAAAATTTTAGTGCTAAATTTTAGCAGGACTAAACTTTTAGCAGCTAAAATTTTAGCACTAGAGGAAACAAACAGGCCCTTACAGTTCTAGTTATATCTATATCTGAAATTATTTGTAATGAATGAAAATCCATTTAGGAAAACCCTTGTTACTTAGCAGTGATTCTCCCAGGAACTTGCAAATTGTTTGTAATTGGTATGAGTTGCATATATCGGAAGAAAAGTATTTATTTCGGTCTACAAACTAACTGGTTATGAATTATTTGTTGCTAGAGGATTCAGTATTCTGAATGGGGCTTCATCACTTCAGGGATGAAACCTATTGCTACGTGAAAATGGATCTAGCAACAGTTGAAGAGGTAAAAATTGATCTTAACAATTGAGACAGATGCATTCAGGTATATACCTGTATGTGAGACTTTCTGAAAAATCATTTCCAGCGTTAAGTAATAGTTCAAGGGCTTTGATGGCCTCCTTTGTGGAATACCATAGATGTGGATGTGGCAGACTTGTTGAAACCTCACTTAAGAAAAACCTCCTGTGTTTACTCGTATTTGACATGCCCCTTCGTTTAGAAAGCTGAGAGCTGAATGAGCTTGGACTTATGTCTGGAAATTCAACAATGTAGTCCTTATTATGATCCTGCAATCAGCATATGAAGGAGGTTATTCCGAGGGAAAGTATTGCATTGATGCAACTAAGGAGCATCTGTATGAATCACACCGCAATTCCATCAGTGCAATTGTATATTGTATGATACAATAATCTCCAAGCTTTCTCTATGACAGCATTTGTGTGACCATATCGTCTATAGGAGTAGCTCGTTAACCAATCCTGAAATTTTAAGGCAAATATTAGATACAACAAAAAGTGGACTATCAAGTTAAACATGTGGTTTAACCCCAACCAATGTAGACATTTAAAGACATGGCTAATTTTTCAAAGAAGAAAAGAAATAGATACTTAGATGGCAACTTATGCCTCATAACACTGTATTTCGAAACGTCATACACATTGTATTGACAGAACCACATAGAGGATTTCCACCAAGAATTTACAAATATTGAAAATCTGGAGATTTTATAAACCTTTTGTTTTCTGCCAACTGCAGCTGCCTACATTTAACTCTATAGATCGGAATATTCAATGAATCCCATGCTTTTGTTGAAACATGACAGGGAACATAGAAAACTTAAGAGGATGCTATTTGACCAAATCGACCATCCTTTTATCTTTCATGTTAAGGGTGATATAAAACATAAAAATAAAAATCTACCGTTCAACGTATACAAAGCAGCAAATATATCTGGATTGGTAGCTCGTACGCCATACTGGTAGTAGTACAGAAATGATGAAACAAGATAGGAAGTAAACCGTAGCATATAAAAAGCCAGACATATGTTTTTTTGTATTCACCTCAACTTCCACTTCCTTGCTACGAAATGCCATTTCAGACATGAGCTCATAAACAACTGGATTATGCTCTATTCCCTCCATACACATTCCAACGCCAACCTAAACAAGAGCAAGTGCCAATCATTAGTACCCATATTAGATGAAGCAATTAAAAAGGCAATTAAGTTCTTAAGCATCCATTGCACATCGTGAAAGATTACAGAATAGCCAATGAAGAATAAACAGAAGCAGATGAAGAGCCTAAAATTCCAACAAAAAGGCAAATTAAGTGACTGATTAGCTTCAATTTCAATACAACAGAGGATAAATACTTTTAGGTTCTCAATAAAATGTCAAAATGATGTTGACGCTCCACACTAAATCCCCACATACCATTGTTGAATTGTTACTTGTACGAGCACCAATAGGACCAGATGAAATTGAGTCGAGTATGCCATACATTTCGATATTCCCACCAAAGTTGTGTAGCATGCACCTAATTTAAGCATATTAATAATCAGCAAACTAGATTGGCCAACATGTGTACGACTGGGGTGGGGGAGGATTATGTATACCAGATGTAGGGCACGCCATAGAACTGAGAAGACATTTTCCATATCGGTTTGACATCAGCAAATAAATCGAGCACTATCATCTTACCAATTGGAACAGAGTGAAGTAGTGCCTGAAATTCAATAAGGACATGCTTAATCTTGACCAAGTATATTCATATAACAAATGTGCAAACTTTGTTCTGTGAAAAGATAAATCATGTACATGTTAACATTATTCTTTTTAATGCTAAACAATTGAAGTAAATGCAGGTGCTTACTTTCATTTGAGGTTCCTTCCAGAATGATGCATCTGAATAGAATAACCAGCCCTGCATCAACAAAGGAACCAAATACGATTATGAAAGATTTCCATTGTTCGTTCATCAAAGTCACGTCTGCTAAAGAACTGTAGCATAGAGCACATGATGAAACAAAAGGGTTTTATCTGTTTTCACAGGTCATAATGTATGGAAGATCCTTTTTTTTTCTTTAGTTTTCTACAAAGTGTGGCAGGTTGTATGAATAACAGTACTTTATAACATACTTCCCATGGAAATCATTTAATTTTGCATTATATATTTCTTTATGTTTTTCATCTACTATTCTTCCCCATCTTTGTACCAGGATATATTGATACTAAGGAGTAAGGACCTATTGCTGCTACGGAAACATAGCACCCAGAACATATTCTTCAAACGTGTTAAACAGGAAGATCGAGCACACCTGCATCAACCACACTGCATCCTTGTTGCCTTTCAACATTGCGTCGTATATAGCAGAACCAAGAGATGAAATATATGCTGGTTCATTTGTGGGTGGGGTATTCTCATTAAATGTGTCACTGAAAGCAGCAGTCAATGACAGCAGTAGACAGAGACATAGATATAAAAAAAGTATGTGAAAAGAAACAAAACAAACAGAAAGTCAAACACATGATTAAACAATGAGATTTCACCAGAATGACAGAATGCAATGCAAGCCAAGATCTCAAAACTCCGTACTATATTACCTTAAATGGGGATAACACAGATACTATCTCAATGCTCAATACAGGAACAAGAATTAAATTGTACTGCTGCTGATTTCTAGAACACTCTACTATTCTCTACTATATTCCAGAAACACAAGGATTACTGCCAACAGTACTAAACCAAGGAACAAATAATTAAGGATGCAATTCTGTTAGTTTAGGTATAGTACAATGCTACTTTTGGCTGACCTCTAGGCCTCAACTGTAAATACTTAATGCATCTCTCTCATCTATAATTAGACATGAGAGTTCAATTGAATCCACTCCATCAGGATAGAGTGATTTTTCTCTAGGACTCTTAACTCCCTTCAAGGGTAAATTATGCTTCATTCTTTACAGTTTACAACCTTGGAGTTGCCTTCTTACTTATCATATATTAACTATTCCCTGCCCCAAGAATCAAATATTTAACAATCAATGGTCATCTTCATACTAGTAGCATCTCATAGACAAAGAAGAAAATCAGAAAAATCAGGAGGTATCCCAAGGATGCATATAAAAAAAAATGCTAGCAGGGCTTACCAATTATATATGTTGGTCACATCACCATATTCTGCATAACACCAACAATAATAAAGAAGACACGAGAATATTATATACGGATTATGAAAAATTAAATCAAAAGGACAATCTTATTAATTGATTTACTGGATTCAGCAAACATCCAGGACTATCTGGGTAACATAAGGAATCTGAATAGATAGAAAGACCATATCTTGAAAGAAGCAAATGACAGCAGCAGACCTTTTATTTGCTGCCTGATAAAAGCCTGCCCCACATCAATAAACAGTGCATCAGAAGGATCAAGAAGGTAAGTGCAGCACCATCTAGGATCACCATCCACAGTGTTCCTGAAGCAGGAGGAAATACCAGCATTAGCGGACCAAAGAAGAAAACACTTGTCATTTGCAAATTGAAATGCCACTCAACTGATATTTTACTGTTAAAAAAACCACATAGCCACAAACAATACATATTGATTTGAATTTAAAGTAAGCAGGGCAGCAGGAGTCTGAATTGCCATATACAAGAATCATATAAGTTATCATGCATTTTCATGGCCCTAAACAACATAATCCTGTTTACTTGTAATAAGAAACATTTTCATGGTAACTAAAAAGTTAACAAAACTGGGAACCTGAAATTGTTTTCCACCTATTACATGCTATAGGGGTATAATGTTCAAGGTCAACAGAATCGTATCTATCCATCACGGTTGCCCTCATCCAGTTTACATAATTGTAATCTATCCATCATTTGTGCAAACTAATATAGCCTAATATTTGATTATTTATATTATAACACTAAGGTCTTCCAGATAGCCAGATACCACTTATCACCATTGAAAGTTACTTTGAAGAGATGTGAATGCCAACCGTTAATTTATAGTCGCAAGAACTCAGAGTCTGAAACTATTTTCCTCTATTAGTCTTGCAGATATCCAAGCACTATTTGTCAGCAAGAGAAAATAAAATAAATAAAACCCAGAAAAGGAATTCATAACTAAGAATAGTCTAACTACAACCTTTGCAACAGGAACTAACAAATTATGTTGTATGTTAAAACAAGTCATAAATATAGTAGTGCCTAAACTAGAATGAAGTTTCGGACCCTATTGCATGAAGTAAATTGCATTACCAGTCACCAAGCTTGGTTATGTTGGCAGAAGGAAATAAGTTTTTAAAAACGGCTGGTACATTCCCCGAGAATGATGGTAGAACTGCATAATAGTACTTTGTAAGTATAGATCTAAAAATATAATTCTGAGTTCTGACATTGCAAAAACAGAATTGTTGTAGAAAAACAGAATGTTGCTATCAAAAAGCATATTCAACAGTTTTCTTTTTTACTGGAACACAGTAGGAGAGACTCCAACTGCAATTTTTTATTAATTAATTAAAACGAAACAAAAGAAACTGTACAAAGGGCAATGGCCAAAAAGCAAAAAAGAAAAAGGCCTCTAAGGGGCGACAAGTTGCTGGGCATCTAGCCAGGACAGCAAGTTATCTCTAGTTACAGAGTTAGCTCTATGTACTTGAAGTCTAGCTCCTTAGCATATTGAACAGTCAGCTATATGTAAGTACACATTAAGTGAATATAGCCATACTTAAGACAGGGGAAAAAGCAGTATAGGTGGGAGAGTGGGACAGTATTGACTAAATAATAGTAAAGAATTGTATGTAATACTGATCCTGGACTGCAAAAATAAGAACATACCAGGGACCATCCCAAGTTCAATCATGCGGGACAGTATTTTCTTCTGCAGTGCCAATTGTTGATCCAGCCAATTTTGTGAAAGTGGTCCACCCCATCTAAGGGATTAAAAGTTAACAAAAATCAATACCATGTCATGTTGAACCAACGGATATGTATCGTTGCCCCATTGATGCCTCAGAAAATTGGCTACTTCTGGTCTGGTCTTTGGATGCAAATTTAGGGAAATTTTAACTAAAAGAGAATTTTTTTCTGAGGCTCTACAAACCGCTAATGTACAAAACAAAAAGGATTCAAGTAGAAACAAGCACCTGGCTTGTATAAAATGAGCTTTACTGTATCAAAAATCAAACAAGAACTTCATATAATGATATTGTCCAATCAAGCAATAGGTAATAAAGTTAAGTCTTACTTACGCATGCAAGTTCCCCATTCTGGCCCAAGCAAGGAAAGCTGGCCCACCGAAAAAATTATCTAAGTCTCTGCTGGTTACATTAAAATTCTAAACAGAAGTCAACAGCACCAAATAGCTAAATCAGAATGTGACGTTAGAGACGAACTGCAAATTATAACACTTGTCTAAAATGAAGTAAACAGGAAAAAGGAGAAATGATAGCAGTACCGAACAGAATGAAGATAATAACTTATGTCTCGGATAATCAAAGAAAATACCAAAGGTAGCAAGCACGGTAACATTTTAGTTATCACTATCCATGTAATTTTTTTATTTCCCTCATTTTCTGTGTGTCGATACAAAAATTGGTGCATAAATATAAACAATGAGTAAAACATTGGAACTCCTCAATTAATGATGGTTTGACCAACAAAAAAGGTATTACAGTTTTACAGAGTCAGAATCAAACCAAGGTAAATATTTGAGGTTATTTTATGTGCAGCTCTACTATAATACCATTTGATCATTTCAGTGCTAGCCTTAGTACAATTTATCTGTATGTGATTGCTAGGTCCTATTAAAAGGGGCAAGCACCATAAGTTATTGAGGCCGACATTCTCAACTAGCCTGCAAGGCCATGACACCCGATTAAAATTAAATCTTATACCGATGCAGCCTTTTCTTTCCATACATATCGTCCATCATCAAGTTTTTCGAAAAAAGTTGTAGTACCCCTTAAAACTAACTGAACTCTGTTAAAAGGGTAGCAAAAAACTTGAACAAATATTTCGTCACTTTGGATGTTTTCTCAAATTACCTTGAAAACCTTTTGCCAAATTGCTTCCTGTCCAGTAAACGCTAAAGGCAGGTTAATTCCTTGAAGTGCCATCCAGTCGATTTCTTTCTCCCATCTATTCCAATCCCACCAGACAAAGGAGTCTATAGAAACACTATAATAATATTAGCAAAGAGATAGAGAAATGTTGAGATCCATAATGTTTCAAAGATTCTTTTTTTTTCCAAACAAAGAAATTAAAATATCACTTTTTTTTAAATGTACAGTAAGGAACCACTTTACAATAATTACAACCCCAGAGGGAGTTAGCTAAAAAAAGGCTAAATAAAAGGAGGGTGGAGCTATATGTACAGATGAAGTGTAGTGTTAAAAGCTTGTTGCTTGGCTGCAGGCATTCTGTGTGCTTGAACAAATGGCACACCAATAACATGACAAACAATGCCAAAATTTTGTTTTAACTCTCTCACGCATACAGGCAACACATATTTGCAGTGCACCTAGTGTATCTTAGTATAATAAGGAATCTAGAGCTTTAGGCTGAAGAAATGATTAAGTTTGAAGTAAAATAAAATTATGAAATAGAAATTAAAGCCGAGAAAGAACTCACAGCTAGAGGTTACGACATTCTGATAGTAATTCCACGGAACAGGACGCACGGTCTTCACTCCTGCCCCTTTGACTCGCGGTAGAGACCCAGGTGAAGGGATTGATGCCAGTTGTGCACCGCCAGTCTTATCCCACGAGATGTGTGCACCACACCAGTATTTTAAGTACCAGTGGAGTCCAGATGCAAGCTCAACGCCAGTTGTTCCCTGGATCCTGTGCACCATAAAGAGGAGAATGTGATTACATGAACCTTTGCAATGGAGCATAGCAAAATTTAATACGTTGGAATCTGTACATTCCAAGTACTCAACTGACAACTGACGAACAAAAATTGATGACAATGTTATGGATTTTGAACAAACCACAAAATCATTAAGGAAAGCCATATAAGGAGTGAACGTGATCACAGGAACAGGGGAGTTGATCTTTATTTTCTACTAGATATGTGTTTGAAGCTCATCAACGTAATATGCAGCAGTGAATCCAGTGAAGCAGTGCCACATCAGTGGGATCATTTCAAAATCACTAGTGCTAAACAACCAAAGGCTACGATATCATGGTAAGTTACAGCTTCATGAGACAGAAACAAGAGAGCGTGTGTTAGAGTGAACATACAGGATCTCCGCATCGCCTTTGCTGGAGTCATCAGCTACGTTGCTTATCCTGAAACAGCTCGATTGACCACAGACGGTGCCCTGGAGAAGCCAAGAAGTAAAAACACAAGACACAATGTCACAAATTTCATCTCGAAACAAACAAGGGAGCACCGACAGACATTCCATTTAGCATGTCACCATACTGGGAACCAACCTTGGAGTCGATCTCGAAGCGGAAGCTACTCGCGTGGGTGGGGAGGAGCCGGCGGAGTACGCCTACTGCGGCTTCCTCCTGCGCCGCCGGCGACGCCCTGCGCCTGTCCGCCGCCGCGCGCAGCGATTCCCACGCGGCGGGACCACCCGCCGCCGCGGCAGCCGCTGGATGCGACGGGAGGAGCGCGAGGAGCAGGAGGAAGGGAAGCAGGGGAAGCCGCGATGGTGGCGAGGGCAGCCTCATGGCGAAGTCCGGCCGGTGGCCTCGCGCTGCAGCTTGGTTGCTCGGCCCACGCTGAGGACAGAGCACCGCCGTGGCGTGCTGGCGGATTCCGTGATTACAGCGCCTTGCGTGGACTGATTAAACAAGGCGATGGATAATGCGATGCTTGATCATTGAGGGGAGCGGCGATTTGGACCGCCGGCCGAACGCCGTTGATAGTTTGGCGTCATCCAAATTGGAACGAGCGAGCAGTTTTATTTATTTTTTTAATAACAGAGTAATAAAGAGGAAAAGCACGGGTTCAGCGAGGGAAGCAACAGAGCTGATATTGTATCACCTTTCATTCTTTTCAATCAACTGAAAATTTAGAAACATCAATCAACATGATTTATATTATAATTTGTATTATTATTTATTTTGGTATGGTTATGGAACATGTAGACAGAGAGAGAGAAAATCTATTAATATGTAGGTTATGAAAAAACATTTATAGACCATCCGATTCAAGTCTAGTGGTGTTGAACGGTGGTGTTGAACGGTGACTGAAATTTCCTAAAACTTCCCGAAACTTTTCAATCAATTGAAAATTACCAAACCCCGTATTGTACAGGGCATGTGGCTATTCTACCATATCAAAGAATATAGTGGGTTTTGCTGAGAAAAACTCAAGGCAACATATAATAATGAACGAAGGGGACTAGCCAATCGTGTGCGTGTGTTTTTAAGATTTGCTAGTTTACTACTGAGTGGAAAATTTGCTTATCTTTCACTCAGATTTTTTGGTCATTCGATCCGAATCGAACAGTGCTAGCTTTGTCTACAAAGGAGGAATGCCAATGGCGGCGAAGTGTGGTAGCGAAGCGCGAGTGGGATGCGGACGGTGCGATACGACGGCGAGGACGCTACCGCATCGCCGGTCGATGGATTAATGGTGGTGGCTTAGGGTCAGGGGTTGTCAGGTTCCCTCACTGCAGTCGGCTATGGAGGTGGGGTTGGGGGAGGTGGCTGGTGCGGCAAGACTGCGGGCGCAAGACAGGCGGGGCTGCCTGGGGAAGAAGTAGGAAGAGGAAGAAGAAGGAAGACACAGGATGGCCGTCGGATCTAGATCCAATGGTTACAAAATCTGACTCGAAGTTTATCTATTTTTCACTCAAGTGGGATGTAGACAGATCCCTTTTTCTGGATTTAATAACCTTTCATTTCAATATAAAGGAAAGTCCAAAACAAAGTACAAGATACAACATAAAAATAAGAATTACATAGAAGTATATGACTCAATCCCCCCCCCCCACCCCCCGACCTCTATGAGGATCATATCTCTGGAAAGTCAAAAAGGGAGAAAAACATAGAATCACCGATGGGAGGTCCTCGCAAACTACCATGTGAGGCCTCGAGGTGCCCCTACATGGTGGGAACCACCATACTATAGCTGAACCCATGAGGTGGGACCTGTATGGGGCCTCACATAATAGGAGCCGCATGGTAGGTCCCATTGCTATTTTGTACAAGAAATTGTCAAAAAATATTTGAATATTTTACCAAAAAGTTTACTATCAAGTTTGTGTCAAACTTTGGTTTAGAGTTTATCTGAAAGTTTGATGTAAAGTTTATCCGAAAGTCTGCTATAAAGTTCAACAAAAAGTTTATTGCAAAGTTTGCCCGATAGTTTGGAGCAAAACTTTTCAAAAATGAAAAGTTCTGATTGGGAAAACTTTCTAAAATAGGAAAATTTGATTGCTGGTAAGAGTGTTTGCTATTTGGTTAGTCCTATACGTGCGTGGATTAGAACTTCCCGGAAAAACAGCTACCAAATTTAAAAGTTGTTCTATGAAACTACAACTAACTAACATAGTTGGCATGTTAGAACTCCATACATACTCAAAACAAGCTACGAAGAGGTTGACAGCCAGAAGGTCACCATCCAAGCACACGCATCGCGCGCACGTGTGTGTATCCATTCTTTTATGATAAAGTTCACTTTATTCCTCCAACTATCGCTTAAGTTTATTTTACCTCATGAACTATAAAACCGTTTGTTTTACTCCTTCACTCGCAATACCATTCACTTTATCATCGTGGTGCCCGGTTGGAGGTGGTATTGTTGCAAGCGGGGAAGACCTCTGTTTGCTCACCAGCCTTGGCGCACGAGACCACCTCCATCTTGACATTGCCCCTCGCATCCCTTCGTCTCTATGCCCGTGCATTGCGTAGGAATACTTCGTTGGCTTCCATGCCCGCCACCACCACCTCGCTGACACCTAACAAGAGTGAGCCGGAACCTTCCTTAACCATTAGGGTGGTAAAATCACTCAAGAAAACAACCAAAGGAGAAAAAGTGAATGGTATTACAAACTTGGAGGGAGTGAAACAAACGGTTTCATACTTTAGGTGGTTAAGTGAACTTTAAGTAATTTTTAGAGGGAGTAAAGGAGATTTTATCCATTCTTTTATATTTTTTTAACATTTGGTACTACTTTCCTAATTATATAGTGAAATAAAGAACGGTAGATAGCACAATTATGACATGCCACGCTTGTCCTCTACCATTGCGCGAACGGATCAATATGGTTCTACAAAGAGCCAATTCACTATATGTCACTCAAAATTTAGCTTGTTTCTTCTGTGTCATGAAACATGGTGAAGTTTCTTGTATGTCATCAACTTATTTTTAATACCTCATCATCGTTTGTTTTCTACACCAACAACATTAGATAAATATATGACAAGATAAAAATTCTCCTCTCCCTCCTCGTTCTTTGAAAGTCGAGTGCTTCACTCAAAGATATTATGAACAATGGAGGAGAACGAAGAAGAGGGCACATGCATATATGTAGAACGGTGAATCGGTGCCCACGGCATGGGGTTGAGCTACGCCGCGAGGGAAGGCTTCGCCATATGTACAACGGTGAATGGCTCGAGCCAACACGGCAATAAGGTGTGGCCATATGTACATAGGTGGGATTAATGCGCCGCCGTGCCGCCATCGCCGTGATTGGAGGAGGATGAGAGGGGTAGGGTGGGGAAGGTTCGAGGGTTCCCGCGTGGCTCGACGGCCACTTATATTAGAAACCTATTGTATGATGTTTTTCAAGAAAGGACCTCTACTTTCTCCTATTTGTAGTTCTATTTGAGTCGGGATTATTTTTAGTTGCGTCCTTCATCTTCAGTCAACTGCGTAGATGTATGTTGCATACTTTTCCCACAAATGTTTCCATTAATTATGTTCGGTTTCTTGCTACCCTCTTTTACCATTGCTCCATATCCGTTTACCCCCGATGTTTTCCAAAATTGCGCACGACGGAGCGCTCGTGCGTAACTAGTCTAGTATGGTTCTAGCGTCCCAATCCACCACCCAGGACTGTTCCGGTCTATCGGGCTAAACTTCACTTTCTTCGCCTCCACGATGATGCCCTAATGGTGTGCACGCTTTGGATGTGATAGAGGATGCTCGCGAACAAGCTCGTCCAACGATCTCATGGCGAATCCGTCCAACGATCTCAACGCTTTGCTACTTACCTCCGTTGTTTCCCTAATGTCGAATACTCTACATGTAGAAGAGGCTTTTAGAAACAATTTAGTGTGTTTATGAATTCATCGAGAGACTTGTTTCTTCATCGATTTAGAGCGTTGAAGAACGAATTGGCATTTCTTTCTAACGAACCGAAATGGGTTGAGCGGATAATCTGTTAGCGGCTAGGGTGACGAATTGAGAGAATTGAGGATGAGCAAAGGAGAACAAAGCTTCTTGGGGAAGAAGAAGAGAGATTGGGTAGACAGAGTATTATGTTACGGTAATGTTTGATACCTCTCTCCTCTCCTGGTTGACATATTTGTAGACCTTGGTTACATGGGTCTTAGCCCCCAACTAACTCATACTCATTTCGGCACAGCTAGTCTAACATTGGAACGCTTGGTGCACGATGGTATGGACTCTTTCCCGCGCACTTGGTCCTTGCACCGTATCACGAGCGTGTTTCGTCTTACTACTTCGACATTCTCCCTCCCTTGAGATCCTGCTTGTCACCAAGCGAGAGAGCTTCGGTGTCTTCCCATGTAGACGAGTCGGGAATAGACCGGACCACAAAATCTTGGATTGAGCTATCATTTAGCCTCCTCGTGATATCATCCTTTTACGTAAGACATGCATGGGTACTTGCAATAAGTTAGATTACGTCGGACAAAGATGAATTCACATGTGTATGTTCTCCAATTGCTTTCTTGAGTTGAGAAACATGGAACATTGGATGAATATAGTACTTTTTTTTTAAAAATAAGGGGTGAAACATACAACCTCTACACCGTCCAAAAGAGTGTACATAATCAAGATTACACAAAGAGCACTAAGCCTCACAAACAAACACGACACAAAAAAGGAAGACATACACCTCTATGAACAAAGAAACAAGCTATACACCACTACTCGCTAAAATCAGAAAAATGTCATCGATGAAAGTCGCAAGCCGAAGCGTTAGAAGTCGATACTTAGCTCTACCCGAGCAGTCATCCACTCACCCCATCACCAAAGACAATTTTCTAAGTTAATCAACGCTCGAGGACGCCAATGGATACAGCCTCAACTTCGATGAACATTCTAGTCGCCTTCTACACCACATCGCATAAGCGAACACCATCACCACCGAAGACTTGCACAACGTCAACCATTGTCATTGTGCCGCCCCTAGCATGGGTCCACCCTGCCCTATCACATAGTGATGACATTTGGGTTGATCCACTCCAAGAGGCAACACTAGTCACTCCATGCACGAAAGAACGAAATCTAGTGAGGAATCCCTAAGATTCCACCATCGGACTATCCTCCCAAGAAGCAACACTAGAGGATCCGCATCTTGAAAATAGTAGCTGGAATCTTTAAAGGAAGGTGGTGAGTGATGCCATTAATCCAACGAAAGATGTCTTCACACGGTGCCAGCGGTGGGCACCGCCACCACTTGGTCACCATGCGCACCGGTCCACCTCCGGGGTCGGATCCGGCTCGCCCCACGACGAAGACCGGATCTAGCTCGGGGTACCCGAGCCCAACTCCGTTCCAGCCGGCCCGAAGAGGAGGCATAAGGCCCGACCCAACCTCCTCCACCAAGATCCGGACACACAATCAAATCGTCGGAAAGGAGGAGGAACATGGTGAGGAGGAGGAGAAGGACGAACAAAGAGAGAGAGAGAGAGAGAGAGAGAGAGAGAGAGAGAGAGAGAGAGAGAGAGAGAGAGAGAAAAGACAAGGCTGCGCTGCTGCCCTCCACACGCAGCGTGCGGTAGGCCAACTAGGCTGCTAGGCTCGCGGTGCAGCGCAAGAGCCACTAGGTTGCTTGGGGCGGGCGCGGCGATGCTAGGATTCCGCACGTTGCCCCGGAGCGGAGCGCGGGAGTTGCCCCATGAGCGGAGTGGATCCGGAGGTAGCTTTCATCGGATGAATAACAATTGAGGATGGTAGAGTCGGTTTGTAAGCCACTTATCCAATCTTTGCCACAATTTCATATGGACCAAAGTACTTGAAGGACAGCTTATGGTTAACTACGGTAGCTTCCGATGATTGTACATATGGTTGTAGCTTGAGGTATACCCAATCCCCAACATTAAAATTTCTCTCGAGAGCGATGTTTATCAGCCTTCATTCTATTTGAGCCCTCAAGCAAATGTTGCTTGATCAAACTGGTATCATGCCACCGGATTGCCATGCGGAGGATATATAGTCGACCTCTGCGACTCATATAGGGTGAGCGAGAGGCCCATATACCCATATGCTCCGTAGTATAACACAAGGATATTATAACATATTCTTGTAACACATAAAGTGATGTGTTACAAAATATTTTATGAACACAAAATTATGTGTTACAAGTATGTTTGTAACATACTAGTTTCTATTTGTAAGCATTCCTAGAATACCGATGCACAAATAGTCAATATAGAAAATGTCATTCATACCCCTCATCTTACACTACCTCATCAATTCTTCACTTACCCACCAACTCGTTAGTTTTTGTCATATTTCTAGAAATGCTTACATTGTGGAACAAAATTTGAATCCTTAGAATGCTTACATATAGGAATGGTGGGAGCATAGTTTTTATCCCATAATTATGTGTTACAAGAAGTGGTTACGGTAACATAAAATTCATGTTACATGGATAGCGTTACAAAGCGTGATTATTCAATATATATCAAGTGTAAGTGTTACAAGAAAAATCTCGTTGCAACACAAAATAATGTTACAACCAGGGGCCAAAACTTATCTGTTAATTTACTAAGTCCATAAACTCTAGATGTGTGATGATCTAAAATATTTCTCGAATAACAATAAACGCACAACTATCGAGCCCAAACTACTACCATATTAACATATCATAAGTTATACTTGCTAATAGGAGGCTCAACTTCATATTATTATAGGTGACGATGCAATCGAACCTTAAGTATGACACATAAGCTTATATTTGGAGTTAGAGCAAATTACTTATATCCCCCTATTCGAGTACTTATCCCTTATTTGTCCACGACAAAGCTGATTTCCCTCTCATACCCAGATTTTAACTTTCTATCCCTTATTTCCCCTTTTACTGTTATCTTTTCCCTTGTAGACAAGAATACCCTTTAGGTGAACATCCCTTATTTACCCCTAAACTTTGAAAAACGAAAAACAGCACATACACTTTCATTTTTTTATGATTAATCAATGCTAATCATAGTTGTCGGCCTTTTTGGGTGTTTGTTGCCTTGAAGCCATGCATTGCTCGAACATATTTTGGATGCTACAACATATATATGTCATGTCAACTATTATGGATAAATCACCTTATTATGTGCCAAAATATTACGTGTCACAAATATTAATTGATTACATTTTTGAAATATGATTAGCCTTGATTAATTATAAAAAAATGAAAGTATATGTGCTGTTTTTTGTTTTTCAAAGTTTAGGGGAAAATAAGGGAGGTTGACCTAAAGGGTATTCTTGTCTACAAAGGAAAAGATAACAGCAAGAAACTGTAAAATGGGAAATAAGGGATAGAAAGTTAAAATCTGGGTATGAGAGGGAAGTTAGCTTTGTTAGGGACAAATAAGGGATGAGTTCTCAGAATAGGGGATATAAGTAATTT
>JAUNZO010000583.1:0-25819 GCA_031894775.1 Chloris gayana
TATCTAAACCAATAAAGTATGAGTTCCTGCGACCCTTTTTTTCACCGTGCGATCTTCTATACCCATCAATCTGGAGCCTTGATGATGATATCACCCTCTCTCTCAACTCTTGATTGAGTATAGGCCCCACCCAAATTACAGGTTACAAATTACAAGTTACACGATTTTAGGCTAAAATGTTGTCTCACCTGTCCCCCGCGCAGGAACTTTTTTCACACGGAATCCTACCCACCCATTCACAGGTAAAAATCGGCGCCGACAGGTGGGACCTACTCACCCGAAACCCATCGCGCTCGCGAATAGGGTTTCCCCGACCGCAGTTCGCAGCCGCTGCCGCCGCCGCCGCCGCCTCGCGCTCGCCTCCCCGCGCCTCCAGCTCCCCTCCACACCATCGCTTCCCTCCCGTGCACCACGCCATCTACCTCCCCGATCAGCAGCAGCCGTGACGGCACGCCCTCCTCCTCCCCGAGCGGTAGCAGCCACCACGTTGCTCGAGAGCCGGTGCCCCGGAGAGGAGGACTCCTCCGCCTCCGATGCGGAGTCCCGTGCCTGTCCCCCTCCCTCTCCGCCTCCACCGACCCCACTCCTGCGTCGCTCCCTCTCCTCACCCTCAAATCTGCTCCGTGACGAGGCCGCCGTCATCAAGGACAAGCTCGATCCGCGACGGGACGAGGCCGAGCCATGCCATGCCGAGGAGCACCCACTAGGCTACGGACGAGCGACGGGCGACCATAGCAACATAACCACGTCCGGCTCCAACAAAACGCATTCAGCAGCCTGGTGCATTTATCTCAGCTCCGGCAACACACAAGTACCGTAGTGTGTTGGTTTGTTTCTATGTTGATTCTGCTATGTTATTCTTTAAAGCAGACAATATCTTGCTCCTATGAATACACAATTGCTGGCCAGTAAAACAAAACTGAGATCCAACATAGTATCAGTTAGCAATTTCACTTTCCTTGATTTACAGCTTCAGTGATAGGATACATGTACCTGGAATTATAAATATTGGATTCTGCATCAGAGAATTATGGTTTAAGTAGTTCTCAAGCAGGTTTTGAAATCCCACTGATCAAAGGTGCGATAACTTTCTGTCATAATCCTATGGTAACTAAATGATAATGAATGAGGTATACACTTGGATCTTGCTTGGGTAAATACTAGGGATGAGGTTTTGAAATTTCAATGATTATAGTTTCTTTTTAGTGAAACATACCTCTGATTCGAGGCCAAATGCAGGGTGAGGCGCTGGTGATGGGTTATGATGAAACAAGGTGAGTTGATTCTTAAATCCCTGCATTTAATTAATTTATATAAAATATTCCTTGCTCAAACATTACTTTTATCGATGATGGAAACTATGAGTAAATAGTTTGGCATTTTTAAATTGTCATGTCTTTCCCAGTCCTAAACATTGGTACCTGCTTCTGTTTGGCAAATTTTCTACCTTTGGTACGTACAGAAAGTATACTTGGCTCCTCTTATTGAATAAAAATAAGATATCCCTACAAGGTCATGTAAACGAATACTATTGAGCTCTATTCTTCTCCAACCTGTTTTTGTTTGCTAATTCTTTATATGTATGTTTAACTAAATTGACATGGATATAGATACCAGAAAGTATTCTTGGCTCCTCTTATTATATAAAAATTGGATGTCCCATCAAGGTCCTGTAAATGAATGCTATTGAGCTCTGTTCTTTTCCAACCTGTTGCTTTCTATTTGCTAATTCTTTTCATGTATAATTAACTAAATTCTCATGGATATGTTCATTGTGTCAGAAAAACATAGCAGCCAAGGCATAGTACTGTGATCTTTATAAAAAGGCAACAATGAACTCTGTTTTTTCTAAATTTGAAATGCAATCTGGAGGTGGATGCAATCTTAATGAGCTGATGAGCAGCATGGAGAAACTTCATCGAGATTGCCAGTAAGTTTACTATTATAATTTTTTTTCTCCAGTTTAAATTTTGCATAAGCTAGGTCATTTTAACTTTTTTGAGGGGAATGAATGTATGTATTTGCTTATATCCCAACTCTATTGTTGGATAAGTATAATATAAATGAGACCTGGTTGTTAATGGTGCCAAGTTTGGTGTTGTTTCAGATAGAATTTAAAAGTGATATCTGGAAAAGACCATCTATCCATCTATTTTCGATTTCATTATAGACCCTTTTTGTGTGAATGCTTGCTTGCTTCTGGTTCCATATAATCTTGGTTGATCTATAGATTGAGATGCTTCTCGCTGTATTGGGTACTTATTCTTAATTGCTTTTTCAGTGTTTGCTCAGAGCCAATGGTGGAGTGGTTCTCATTGCGAAAACTATCGTGAGAGCAGTTCAATTATTTTGGGGCGTCTGATCTTACCCTCTGTGAGGTGCTTACTCATCTATTTTTATATATATCTTGGTTGCATCTTATCAGTCACAAGAAAAGTGTTGCACTATAGAGCAGTCATAGTGATTCATTGTATTTTGATTGTCGAATTAATCATTGTTTTGCACCCCATAGGACGTCTAATCTGCAAACCATCCATCTGTTAACACCAGACACTATTGTCCTCATTCCACTTTATCTGACTGAAATTTCTACCTTAAATAAGCTTATGGAGTAGCATAGATCTTTTGGGTCCATGATATGGAACATATAGCAATTGTCTGTTCCTCAGTAGTGTGTAATCTTCAGATAAAATATACAGGTGGCCTACTCTCTTGTATTTGACTCACTCAGTTTTCTCTTATTTCACTTATCGGCTTTTAGATTGATACTTATAGCTTCCTTACTGCTGTTGGTTGATGAAATTAGCATACTAGATTAACTCATCTGTTACTGTACTGATTCCAACACACAGAAACAAATTATGAAACTGAACAGAATTTATCAAATACACATCCCTCAGATGTAATTTTTAAGATTGTACTGTTCTCTTTCTAATTACTGCTATGCCGATGCAACGAATAAAGCTTTAAGTTATAGATATTTTTCACTGCTTAGTATGGTTAAAAAAAACTATTGAACTCAGGTTTGTTTCTTTTTGTGGCTTGCAGGTTTGTTCAGCTTTGGTGACTTCTTGGTGGTTAGGTGCCTTCAGTCTTCTGTCAATAATTGATCAACTATTGTTCAATGAGTGCATGCTCTAAGCAAGAAAGAATTAAATCAAGGTATACTTGTTAGGTGGCCTTCACATTGACGAATATTTTTTATTTCCTTTCAAATCAAGAAACAATTTGGCCTTCACAATGGCACGGTCACTGCTAGAACAATATGCGCCTCTGGAACCCCTGAGCACCTCCAACGCCATGCACGCTTCATCCGTTAAGGTATAAATTGTGTGCGACAGTTCCAATGCTGTTGCTTACCAAATGGCTTGGTCTGGAGTTTTAGTTTCCTATTCAGTCTTAAATTTATTAACCATGCAATTGTCTCACGTGTTTTATTTGTCCATGCATGTGAATTTGGTTAATTTGAAGTGCCAATAGTAATTTTCAAATTGACATTAACCGTGAAGTTTAAAAGAGCTTTTTTTCTTTCCTATATGCCTGTATCCAAAAGATTTATGTCAGTAAAAGAATACTTTGATCTTGGCCTTTCTATCCTTTGTGTGAAATGCTTATGCTTTGAATACAATTGTTTCAGGAATTGGTGAGCTTCAAGAATGTACTTATTTCACAATACAAAGTTAAATGAATATAATACATGCTCAGTCAACTTATTCTCTATGTTTAGAATTTTTTTCCAGTGCTTGGTTCAAACTCTTGCGCCAAACTCTTTTCTTAGATTAATCATTCTATTTAGATGATAGCAGTATTGACTTTGGAATTACCAGACATGTCT
Source organism: Chloris gayana (assembly GCA_031894775.1). Classification (NCBI taxonomy): domain Eukaryota; kingdom Viridiplantae; phylum Streptophyta; class Magnoliopsida; order Poales; family Poaceae; genus Chloris; species Chloris gayana. The sequence continues at coordinate 3,836 of JAUNZO010000583.1, forward strand.
TGGTTGATAGGAGCTGGCCTTGATAACGGGTGGGACTGAAATGCATGATGTTTTCTACATTCCCGATTTATCTTTTTTGAAATGTGCACATTGTTTGTAGAAATTCTTGTGTTGGTGTTCAGATTGGTCATGTAGGATTGATGCAAGAGGAAAACTAACACCTGAAACTCATGTGATTCTAGGCAGTCCTATCAATACAGCAAACTGTGTACATTAAGTTCGGGAACTCTTAGACAATAGATTCTAATCAAGCCTGACATTAGATTCTCTGACTTAATCTCCGTTGCTTCTTAAACAAGATCCCTCCCATTGTTCTTCCACACATAATGCCATTACTTGATTTTTGTTAATCACAGAATATAGACCACCTGCAGTGTGCAGGTACAGAATATAGAAGTTCATCAAGTCTATTCTTTGGGATTTTAATTTGAAAATTAAGGCTTCATTGCTTTATGCGAACCTACGCTACTTGAACCTTTTTTTCTCCTCCTGCATATTGTCTGTATTTTAATTTCAGAGTTAGGGTGTTCTTGTTTTTCTCTTTGTTCAAGTTAACCTTTGCTCAATGCTTGAATTTTGTTTTAATCGATTAGGGCAATTTGGTTACTACCTCAACTGAAATATCTTGCCCATTTTGTAAGTTAAAACAATTTGTTTTGTTATATTTTTATAGTTTATACATACTTTGCTATTTGTACCTGATGGAAATAGGCATTCAACTTATATTGTTGCGATACTGTTTGTCCTCAATGTGATACGTTTTTGTCATACATGATTCAAACACATGATCTATGTTTAATTCAAACCAATGATGCTGGTTTTGTTCAGGAATTGAGAAGTTGTGCAGGTATTAGTGTGTGGATCATGCCTCCTTTCCCTGAAGGAAGTTGTAGATGACTACATTATTTTTCTTTTCATTTTTGAAGGGACTGTATATTTGTTAAGACTTGGCTTGTGCTTGAGCACCGACTGTTTCTGAGAAGAGAGTGCACTATGTATAAATTATTAGTAAGGCTCTCATTTAACTAACCAATTGGTGTTGACCCTTGATGAAGTTGGAATGAAGTAGACCATTGCCGATGCACAATATATGTCTTTTTGGATCTGATATTATTTATGGTTTCTGCATCTATCATTTTTTTTAGAAAACAGATGAATCTTTCTTAGTGTAGAAGAATTATATTGAAAATGGATGATATTATTTCTTTTAGATATGATATTATTAATAGTTCGTATCAAAATATAGTACGTGTGTGTGCGTGCCATAGGAGTTGGAACTTTGCTATTTGTACAATAATCACTCATTTATTGGCGATAGCTGCCATAGAGGCGGTGAAAGCCATCGGAGAAAGATTAAGATGGTGTGGGGCGTTGCGTTTGCCACTTATACATGCATGTATACTCCCTTTGTTTTAGCCGAGTAACTATATGAGGCAGTTCTTAAATAGTATTATATTGAGGAAATTGGCTGTGGGACACTACAAAGACGTGGCTTCGAATTTGGGTCGGACACACTCCAAAAACGTGGTTCTTAGCTGCAACACACTGTTTTCATTATAATATCATTTTATTGTGAGAGAGGAGAGAGAAAAATTTCAAAATGAAACTTGTGCCTTTCTCTTTCTCTCTCTCTCGATGAAGCGAGCGCCAACTCACCGCGCGTGTCGTCCAACTGCGCCCGAGGGCCGTTCTCCTACAGCGAGGCCACCTTCAGCTCTAGCCGCCGTGCCTCCATGGCCGCTCCCATGAAAGCGCTCTTGTCGGGCTTGTCGACACCGACTACGGTCATGGCCGCGGTGGTGCCCGGAGCTATGCCACAAAGAGGAACGCGATGGCTGCGACGACCAACTCGAAGGCGAAGGTCCGCGGCAGCGAGCAGAGGCTGCCGTCCACCTTCATGTCCTTCCCTCTGCAACGACCAGCTCGAAGGCGAAGGTCCGCGGCAGCGAGCAGAGGCTGCCGTCCACCTTCATGTCCTTCCCTCTGCACCGACAGAAGCACATCAGATCCGCTCAGAATCTTGAGACAAGGGGAGACAACAAGGAGGATCCCGACTTTGACTTTGCGGAATTCGGCGGCGAGGGAGCAGGCGAAAGCGGTGTTGCTGAGGAGCACGGCGATGCTGCAGCGGTGGCGCCACAGGACAGGCCTCTACGGAGTGGATTTCTAATATAATGCACATGCGAAAAATATTTCTTTGGATTTATAATATAATCCACATGCAGTGAATACTTCTGTCACAAACATCATGGTTAAGGAAACTCCACTTGACAAGGAGACGAAGGAGGGATGGGGTGTTATAACAATCACTCGTATTTACAATCTTAGAATGAATCCGTTGCGTAAGGAGCGAATCTGCGGCGACAGCCGTCATAGAGGTGATGAAAGATGCCGAAGATGGAGGAGGGTGAGGTAGGGTTGCATTTGTCGGTTATACATGGAATCTTAGAATATAGCTTAGTATCTCCGCAAAGAGTCGGTGTGGCAGCGATAGCTGCCTGAGACAAGAGGAGAGGGACGGGGCGTTATGGTAATCACTCGTATTTGCAATCTTAGAATATATCTTAGCATCAATTCGCTCCTTAAGGAACGGATCTGGCGGCTGTAGATGAGGCAAAAGCCGTCGGAAACAGAGGAGGGGAGCGGGGTGGGGGCGTTGTGGTTGTCGCTCATATTTTTTCAAAGGTAAAATAATAATGACAGTGTAATATGCAGCTGAAAAGGATTGATTTCAACTTTCAAGTGTATTCATAAAAGTTAGGAATCTAATGTTAGTTGATAATGTCTCGTTATGTTGGTAGTATTTCTGCTATGATTCATCATTTGCGAATTTTGTAAGGAACCAGTAGGCTCAGTATTGCTTTCTTGCTTATGATTAAATGACTCATGATTCCCCAATATTTTTGTTATTCTACTCGAGTGATTTGACAATTCATCTGTTTATATATGGATGCTAAAATATTATTTTCTGTGTCATATAGACACAAGACAACAATGAAGTCAAACATATTGGAGTTCAAATGCTTTAGCTATTTAAAGTAAAATTTTGTTGATAATATGTATTACTCTCAAGATTATTATGTCGCTTGAATAATTTTCATACGTGCGTGTCGCACGTACATAAAACTAGTCATTGTTAATGTTTAATCACAATTTACCATCAAGTAACAGTTAAAGGCAACCTAAAAAGACAAAAGTACCTTCATATTTTCTCCTACCCTCAGACCCGACCTAATCGAACTCGTCCGTAGTTCTTCGTGTGCGAGCTCCTGTGGCCGGCGACCCGACCTGACGAGCTTTCGTGGCCAACGACCTCCCTAGCCGGCCCGTGGCAGCCCGCATACAACTGCTCACCCGCCAAACCCTAGAGGCTGGGCAAGCGTGAGGGATGGCGGCGGTGATAGAGGTCCAGGCGAAGGTGGCGACGGCAGTGGAGCAGGCTGCGACGACTGCTGAGGACCACCTGACAGAGGTGGTTGCGGCTGCTAGTGGCCTGCCGAATGGTGGCGACGATGAAGTGTCATTTGAATGGCACAAAGAAAAATCAAATCTCAGTTTTTATGTCTCATATTTGTGTTACCAAATTATAATTGATCACTCACTATTTTAATTGCTTTGTACTCACCTTGCAGGATAAGGCAATCAAGAAAAATACTACCAAGGTTGGTTTTCTAAAGAAATTCTCACACCAACCATCGCTGCTAACGTCAATGAACCAGAGGCCAATGTAATTGTGTCAATTGAAGATAGCTCATGTTGATAAGAGAGGGCACTTCTTGACAGTAGCCTCTTATGGTTACTTTAACTCCTACTCCTCATCCTCATGTTTCAAATGTAAGCATTTGTTGACTTTTTAGAATCGTGTTTGACCGCTTGTCTTATTCAAAAAGTTTATAAAAACATAGAAATAAATACATTACATTAAAAATATATCTAAAAGTAAATCGAAATATAAAAATATAATCAATACTCTTATAATTTTTTGAATAAGACAAACGGTCAAACACAATTCTGAAAAGGTAATAGATGCTTACATTTTAGAACGGATGTAGTACTAAACAAGCAACTCCTAAGCGAGCAGTTAGGAAGATTACTACAAGAAAGACAAAGAGAGCTTGACTGCTATTTTTCATGAGATGTTGGAGTCTTGTATTTTGTAAACTTGTATGCGAAGATATGTAAACACTTAAATTATGCCTTCTATTTCTATTCAAGTTTTAGTGCTCACAAGACATTTGAATATCAGTTTATCATTATGATGGTGTGTGCCTTTTTAATATTATGATTTCTTGCATATGTCTTTTATGAATTATTTTTATAGTTTTGGTTTAACATGTGGCGCAAGTTAAAATGACCCAGACATGTCATTTTTGAATTTTCTGTTTTTAATGAATTTTTGCCTTACGTATGTCACCTTTTTAATTTTCTGAATTTTTTTACCTCACAAAATGGGTAAGATGAAAAAATGAGTTTGTTGTGTGAGAAACAAGTGAGGATATTTTTATCTTTTTATGTGCCTTGATGAAGGTAAAAATGGTCAAATAGTAAGCAAAAGTGAAGGAAAGAAAAAAGTAACAGTTTAATGGTAAAAGAAGAAGCTGAATGTGTCATGATATAAGGGGGAAACTCACACATTAATAATAGTAGAATAGAAAAAATCTAGATTAGATTTGGACCAACCTATCCTTGATATATACTCCATTTTAAATTGTGAGACATCACAAAGGAAGATTTCATATTGAAAGTAGTACGTTTCTAAGATATAATAATTTTATATTTTTATTCCAAATTTTGTATCATTAGTTTTATAAAAAAACATCATTCGTTCCTAAGATATTTGAATGTACCACCTGATCAGTGCATTGACTATTGAGCATTACTACGTACATCGGATGGAAGATCCATCCGTTTATTTTTGTTGTCTTCAGTCAATTCACAAACTGTAGCACATGAATGTGCTAGGCTAGCCTCTAGTAGTACACCGTTGGTGGAGTGGCAAACTCATATCCCATCGGTGTTACTTTCCTTTTTATCTTCAGATTGTAATCCCACAACTAGCTAATCTTTGAAGCTGGTTGGTCAATTGTTTTATTTGTCTTAAAATCTATTTTACTTTTCTCTAAAAAGGTTCACTTTGTTCATTTAACTCTTTGAACAAAATCATTTTATTTCTTCAAACAATTCAAATTAATATGATTTATTCTCTAATACTATAATTTATTTTTTGTTTCTCTTAATATAATTAAAGATTAAATTTTACATGATGGTTATGTAAATATTATAGCTAAGATGATATTAGATGTTATTACATTTTTAACAAATATACGTAAAATATGTTTTATATTTTAGCATAGGACTCTGCAATAACTACCATTATGCAGAAATTAAGAAATTAATTATTAAATTTTAATTTTACAAATATAAAAAAGGCATTCAAGTGTAGATGCATCAAGTTGATGAAATGTTGGAAGGAATAATTTAAGTCAAAATTTTGTTCCAGAAGTTAATGGATAAAGTAAAGCATTTAGGGAAGTAAATGAACTTTTTCTTCTTTTTATTACACACATGTTATTTCGTATGTACAACATTCAAGTACAAGGATTTTTATTAAGTGTTTGGACCAATGAGTTTGGAACTTTGGATGTTGCAACAAGTGATTAGGAATATTATACACGATATCTTCTGCGACACATGATTTGTCTACTATATTGTCACATTTCATATTGTGGTACCACGATTGCTGAAGTCGTTTGTTTGGAGTGGCCAATTGAGCGACCGGAAGCACAGGTTTTCAAGGATCAAGGACAAGGAGTATGACATCATGACGATAGACTTAAGGTTTTTCATTTTTGAGTTGAGAGAAGATTTATATCAATATATGTATTTCAAGATTTATATCAATATATACCACTATAGCCACGACTGGCTTTGTCAACCGTGACTATAGGGTATAGCCACGACTGGTATAAATAGTTATTTATAGCCTCGCAAACTTAACCACGATTGGATCAACCCATTATTGCTATAGTGTCTCCGGCGGCGTAGAGTACAATGTTGCAATCGAGGACTACAAGTTGCATTTGGCCAAGACCCTCACCTGCGGCATCAAGTCCGGCTCCATCTACGAGATTCACGGCTTGAGCCTGAATGTGAAGTATGCGTACGTGGCTCTCGGGATCAACAAAATGGAATGCGTTTGCAACCAAATCACGCTCTACATCCAGAATACCAGCTTCGCCCAGAGCTCCTGCTGAGGCTCCCACTCGATGGTGTACTGCATGCGCCTTTTTAGTGTGATTTGATAATGTGCATATGATTGAAATACACGAAACCACTACGGAAGCATGCATCTATGCCGTGTGTCGCGTGAGTTTTATCTTTATCGTGTGCCTGCTGTTTAGCACACGAAAACTAGACATCTTTATCATGTGCCCGACAAACGGCATATAACGAAGTGCTGGACACACGGCAAAGTTGGTCTTTCCCGTAGTGAACATGTGACCCCTCTCCCTTCGCCTCTAGGAGATATTATATATTTACTAATATAATGAGAGCCCACATTAATCATAAAAATTCTCATACGAAGAAAATTATTTGCCTATTAGTAATATTTAGATGTAAGATAAAAAAATTACTTAGAAAATAGGAAAGAGATAGGAGAACCTTATTCCATAGCGACAGCATTGTCCCTGCCTCACAGTTGCCGTCAACACACTTAAAGACTTTATGTCATCTTGCTGAGAAGGATGCCAATGTGTCATCGCCGTCATGGTCATATCCGATTTTGCAATATGACCATTTCGGTAGTTGTCTATAGTGATTTGGCATTGAGAGGGTCCGGTAACAAACTGGGCGTCCATAAGAAGATGACTTAGGAATGACCAATCTGGGAAGCTCTGACTGTCCTAGTGGAGTGTTGTTGCAGCTATACTCTAGAGGCCACTCAGCCAAATCGACGGGAAATATAGACATCTCTATGACGGCTCAGCGTATAGGTGAGCAGGGAGTTTGGGTTCAGCGACAGCCTCGAGCGGGACCATGCGCTTCTCCTCCATGCTCAATTCCTCCGGCGCCACACCATCCGGGAGCCTCCACGCCAATGCGTACGTGAATCAGGTTTGCCACGGTCACCTGCACCATCTTCAGCCCGAGGCCGATGCCGGGGCACATCCGGCGGCCGGACCCGAACGGCAGCAGCTCGTAGTCCTGGCCCTTCACGTCCACGCTGCTCCCGACGAACCGCTCCGGCCTCGGAAGGACGCGTCCTTCCGTGCCAGGCGCGGCGCCACCGGGTGCATGCGCATCGTCCCCTTCACGATGGCCTGCAAGTACGGAAGGCTCGGGATGTCCTCTTCGGCGACGAGACGCTCGCGGCCGATGACACGGTCCAGCTCCTCGGTGGCCCTGGTGAGGAACGCGGGATTCCTCAGCAGCTCCGACATGGCCCACTCGGTGGTCACCGCGGATGTGTCCGTGGCGCCGGCGATGAGCTCCTGCGGCGTGCGCGTGAGCGTGTTACTATATATAGCTTTGGTTGTGCACAAAATAAGAACAGCTAGTAATTAAGATCGATTAATTGATAAAACGACGCACGACACATCATCACTTATTGCCAGAATGTTCCCCTTGACACCGTCCCGCTGGATCCACTACCACACACAAGCACTGTAGCGACAGGCCAGAATCCGCTATAGCAGCGGGTATAGTGGCCCGCCGCTATCCAATCGCAGCTAAAAATGAAAAACTTTAGCGACGGGTGTTTCAAAGAAATGAAACGACCCGCCGCTACAGCGAAACTGGAAAAACAAAAAAAGCCTCGGGCCCCGCTCGTGACCGGGCCCTACTCGTCACCGCTAGCCCCGAGCCCCGCCGCCGCTGCCCACCCTGGGCCTCGCTCGTGACCGAGCCCCGCTCGCCACCGCCAGCCCTAGGCCCCGCTCGCTAGCGGGTAGATCCTCTCGCGACCGGCCCCGCTCGCCGCCGTCGGGCGGCGCTCGCTACCGGGCGCGACTCGCCGGCCACCGGGGCAGAGCGCGACTCGCCGCGTCGGAGGTCATGGCGCGCGCCTGTCGTCGGAGATGGAGGCTAGGGAGGACGACGCGCCCGTGGCACTCGTCGGCCGCCGGGAGAGAGAGAGAGAGAGAGAGAGAGAGAGAGAGAGAGAGAGTTGGGTGTGGGTGGCGGCTGATGGTGGGTGTGTCCGGGTTTGGTGGGTGGCGGCTGAGGGTTAGGGTTGGTGCTTTTATGCTAGGTGTCATGACAGTGGACGCCGGGACTCAATAGCTACGGGCCATGTTGGACCGTGCCGCTACAAACAAATTTTAGCGGCGGTTGGTTTAATGGGCCGCCGTTAAAATAGATTTTATTTGTAGCGGCGGGTTGCTTTGGGCCGCGCCGCAACAGCCCACATTTGTGGTAGTGATCGGGACCTCGAGGTTAGGGTCGTCGGCGAGCTCCAGCAGCACATCCACCATGTCTTTGGCCACAAACGTCGTGCCCTCTCGTTGCCTGTGCTCATCGTGCTCGTCCAGCACGTGCTCCAGGAACCGGTCGAACATTCTACCCACCGTCTTCATCCTCCTGACGTACCCTTTCGGGTCCAGCCAGCCAAGCCATGGGATCACGTCGCCGATGTTGAGCACGCCGTTGAGGAACATCTGCTCCTCGAGCATCCACCTGAACTCCTCCGGAGCTTGCGGCCCCGGCGCCAGCACGCGCCGTAGGGCGTCCATATCATTGCGGAGTAGTTAAAGGTGGTGTGCCTGCCGGTCGCAGTCCTAGGACGGTCGATGAAGGCAAGGTCTCGCTCCTTGAGGAAGAACCTGGCCGTTTCCATCGACGAGCTGACGGCTATGGGGCACGAGCCCCCATACCTCAAATTCGGCAGCTCCAAATTTAAGTGTTTCAGCGTTTGGCCGACCGGTTACTCTCTGCTTGGACTCGTGAAAGTGCATATGTTCTTCTTTTGACTGAAACTTTCGACCAACATAATTTATACTATAATTTATATTATTATTTATATTTGTAGGGCTATATAACATGTACATAGAGGGAGAAAAATATGTTAATGTAGTGGCTATAAAAATAGTTTCTTTTAGACCATCACATTTCGATGTTGAATAGAAAGTTTCTTAAACTTTCCATCTATTAGAAATTAGTAAGTGCTATATAGATTTTTGAGTAAAGTTCATGTCCGGTCCTTCAACTTGTCTCACTGTGTCATCTAGGTCCCTATACTCTCAAATTGCATTTCTAACTCCTCAAACTTAGCTTCGGGTATCATTTGGGTCCCTTTACTTTTAAAATGAAAATCTAGCTCTCTAAACTTGGTTTTGGGCGTCGTTAAGGTCCTCTACTTTCAAAATATATCGTTATTCTAAATAAATTGATTAGATTTTACTTTTTATAGATATAACTTACTTATAGTTAATTGAACAAAAATACCAATTTACAGATCGCCTGAAATCAGAAGATTTTAGTCGGCGTTCAAACGAGATTGAGTTCGACGGAGAATTGTGTGGTGCACACGCCGGAAAATTTAGGTTCCTTATTGCCACATGGTTTGTACCCCATGATCTCCTGCTTCAACCTTGGAAATCACTAGCTCACCGGAGCCGGAGAATTTAGTGAATATTTAGTGGCGTGTCTCGTCGGAGAATTTTGCGTGGTAGCGGTGGCTGGCGGCGGCGGAGGTGGTGAAGGCACCGACGGAGACGGGGGCGGTGGTTGGAGGTGGGGGAGTGACGACATATGCAACCGTCATCACGCAAAGAGAGAGCAGAGAGGTTGTAGAAAAGGGGAGGACCGTTGGTCTTGCATCCCATGACTGATACTATGATGTTAAGCAATAAAAGTACTTCATTTCGTTTGTTAGCTAGATATTGCTATTAGCTATATTTTGGTTTTGTAATTGCCTTTTCTTTTTGATAATGAGTATCTTTATTAAGGATAATTTACAAAGATAGATTGTGCACCGAGTGCGATGAGCTAACTGGTTACAAATGTTGTAGCAATAAACTTTATTCGGGTAAGTTTATCTGATTGGCTAATCCATTACAATAACACTATATCGTAGAACTTAAATGATCACCGAAGCCATGTTTAGGGACCTATATTTACATTTTGAGAGTATAGGGACTAAAATGATATACGAAGCTAAGTTTAAGGAGTTAGAAATGCAATTTAAGAGTATATGGACCTAGATGACACAGCGAGACAAGTTTAAAGACCGGCCATGAACTTTACTCTAGATTTTTATACAGGAACAACCCACCACTAAACTTATTCATTTATTCTGTAAAGCTGCCATCACCAGGAAAATTTTGGTCCGAGTAACACTTCCCTATTTTGCACAAATTATCAGTATCACAAGTACGTATATCATCACAATTTTAACTCAATGGCTACCATTTGCTAGGTTACCATGCCCGTGGTCCCTAGACAAAAGAAAAATCCTTGTTTTGCCATGTCATTTTAAAACGTAGTCTCATACCTTAATAATTAAAACAAATCGATTCACTTTATTGTCAAGTTTGACCCTATGAACAAATCATGGGTCAATTTATTCTCTTGAATAATTTAAGTTGGTGAAATATACCTCTTAATAAAGTTTGTCGTTTTTGTTCTACGTAAACAGGTTGAATTTGAACAACAACTTTTTTTATGACAACAACCTTCAAAACAAGCTGTTATAAAAAAATCATAATGCATTTTATTTATAGCAATTAAAAATATGTACATATAAATAATTATATAATGCATAACTGAAATTGAATGGCAAATAAGAGATTATTGTGCCACCTAGGTAAACATTTGAGCTTAAATTCAACTTATGTATACGTAGAAACAAGAAAGATACATCATAATACATGGTACAATGCACAAACTTAGATTGCTTGTGTGTGCGTGCGCGCAGGGGTGGGCTGGGGGTGTTGTATTGGTATGAAACGGAAAAGTGATTAGTCCAGAAGTAAAATAGACTTTTTACCTATTTATCAGTTCTGAAGGGAAATCTTCCCTCTCCCTTTTTTCTGTCAAATGGAAATTTTATTTTTAATTCCATTTGAATTTCTAAAAACTGATGCTCGAGTAAAATTCATTATTATAATAGTAAAATTCATTTATTCTAGTAGTGAAAATTCATTGTTCAAGTACTGAAAATGAATCATTTTTAGTTTTTACTTGTTTACTTGTACTCAGTTGTTCTAGAAGTTAAAGTCAATTCTTGCAGTGAATATTAACTGTTATAGTATTTTTCAATTTTATTTTTTAAATTTAAATTTGAAAATTTTGGAATTTTTTGGGTAGTGAATATCAGTTGTTCTAGTAGTGAAGATCAATTGCTCTAGTCTTTTTTATTTGTTCAGCAGTAAAAATCAACTGTTTCAGCAATGAATATCAATTATTCTATTATTGAATATTTATTGTTCTAACATTTATGTAAATTTTATTTATAGTTTCGAATTGTAATAATAATCTGAAAAGTGGTTGCTGAAAATTGATGATCACCATCCAGTGAAGTCCCCGACATGATTAATGACAAGAATCCTCCAGGCTCCAGCAATTACTCAGCCATAAGAATTGATTAATATCACTCCATCGTGTCATCCCACTCTATTTGGATCTATAACCGGCGGCATATAGAACAACAATAACACTTTACATTTCACTGGGCATCTATCAGGACAAAATCGACTCCTATCACGACAGCTACAGATGAACAATAAAAAGAGAATTCTCTATGTGCCATCAAAATTTTACTCGCTTCCTTTTATGACATGAAAAAAGTTCAAGTTCCCTCTGTGCCATCGCTGAAAATTTTTAATACCTTACATGCCATTGTGGTTGGTTTCCGTGGCTTGCCATTACCTAGGACATGTGGTACCTTCTTGCATTACCCCCTTCTTAATATTAGAATTTCTGGTGTGTCCCGCTTTCAATCCAGCACAACCAAAGCCGGCGCCCCCACTCCGAATCCGGCTCCGTCTCGATCCTGGGCGGAGCAAGGTGGGGTGTGGCCGGGAGCAATGCAGCCCAGCAGGCGCGGCCATGGGCGGAGCAAGGCGGGCGTCGGTGGATCGACATTTGGAGCGACGCAGCGTCGGACCAGTGCCCGTGGGACTCATCCTCGTCGATGGCCTCCATTGCGGGCACATTGTCCTCCTCCACTCCACCTCGGTTGTGCCTCCGTGCCACCCGCGGTACCGAGGTGGGCACGGACGCCGCACTGGTTGGACAACTACTTGGGGTGGTGTGCTGAGGCAGAGCAAGTGGCGAGACAGCGAGGTCCATGTGGTCGTCTACTCCGATGCCTAACAGGAGGCGGGTGAGCGCAACACGAAGCGAGCACGGCACGCGGGCGGCCGGGAGCGCGCTGTGTGCAGGCGGCTGGACGGCCGAGCACACCGGCAGACGTGTGCCGGGTGCATGTGGCTCACGGTGGCCGGGCACGTCACGCGGATGCGGGACTTGCGGCTGTGGGCAAGCACTGCTGGTGCGCTTTGGAGAGAAGACACAAGATTGTTTTGGTCTTTTCATATGTTCTTTAACGGTCTTAAGTAGAAAAATTGACGAGAATGGCACTGGAGGCATCAAATTTTTTAGCGATGGCTTGCAAGGAAGTTCGTATTTTTCCATGGCATATAAGGAATCAATGAAATTTTCAATGGCATGGAAGGAATTGCCTCAACAATAAATGAACTTGATGAACAGTACCGCACAATTGTGAGTATCAAACCGTCGTTGAACACCCCTATGTCATCCCGCTCTATTCAAAAGATTACTTTTGTATTCTATTTAAAAACCTGCAAAGAAGATTTTAGATAGTTAATGAACTAGATTGATTTGAAAACTAGCATTATTAGCTGGACTGAGCTAGCTTGGTTTCTTAGAATCTGGAAATTTTATTTTAAAAAACAGTAAAATAAACTGTCTTGTGTTTGGAGATCATATAGTCACTTAAAGCTGTATTTTTAAAAAGTTTAGGAATCCAGACAGATCATTAATTAGCAATGCTATTGTCACTTAGAATCTTTTCAAATTGAAACATGGTCATTCTTGAAACCTATTTACTACTCACTCCGTCTCAAACTATAGGAATTTGAGGCATTTAAAATTTTTCTCACAATATAAGCATTTCTAGAGATAAGACAAAACTGATGGGTTGGTAGGTGGGTGAGAAATTGATAAGATAGAGTAAAAGGAGATGTATATATGATTTTTCCTGCGTTGACTAATTTTGTTTTTGAATTTTATGATTGCTTACATAAATAAAGGGAGAGAGTACTCCACTAACACCTTGGAAACCGATGGACAAAAGTACAAGCAACAAGAATGTGAGGTCCATTCGGGTGGTTGTTTGTGTGTTAATTTTGTTAGTTTGATCTCCGGCCCAACTCCAACGCGTCCTGATCAGGGGCGCCGAACCCTACATGATTGGTGGGCCCGTCGCACTGCGCTATAAAAAGAGAGGTGGGGGTCGGAGCGCTCGGTATGAGGTTGACCGCGCCGCCAGCCACCCCGCCGATAGACTAAACCCTAGCCGATCTAGGAGCGCAGCAAGCGACGGAAGACCCGCCGTCGTCATGACGACCTCCTCCGCCGCGCCCAACACCTCCAGCCACCTCCTCTCCTCCGTCTGTTGTGCTCACCATGCCTTACGGGCCATCATACTCGCTGGGCCTCTAGGCCGAACAAGCCATTACGACACGGTCCAAGCCATTGCAGGCAGTGCCGCGGGCTGGCCACCAGGCCCGGGGCATGCATAGGCACAGCCCGGTTGGCCTTGCATGCCTAGCCAAGCCGTGCCACGAAGCAGGTCGTGTTAGGACCGTCCGGGTGCCCTAGATGTTCTGCTATAATTAGCATGATATACCTTTTATGGTTGTCCTAAAACAATGAGCAAACAATGTAGTAGTCAACTTATTAACCATACATTGATCAAGTAAACGAGTAACTATTGTTTTAGTTGAGTTCATCTTACTTTTTCATTCATCGAGTTTTATTTCTTTGGTAGAAAGTAAAAAAGTTAAAGTTCATCTTGGTTTCATGTGCAATACTTCAACTTAACCATACATATCGTTATAGCAGTTTTGTGCATGTGCGTGAGTTCAGCTTTGCAGGCTCCCGTTGTTTTCCTAGTGTAGGCTGATAATACCAAGTCCGAGGGGACTTCTGTTGCAAATTGATTTTACGAGTTTTGGCTAAATGTGTTGTGCCTCTCAAGATGAGTCATGGAGCGACTGGAGAAATGGGCGCGTCAAATCGCCACCAACGATAAAGATCGGTTGCTACTCCAACTTCAGCCTCTCAACAAGATCCCTTCCATCAAGCTTCGTTGAAAAGAATTGTGTCATGAAATCCTTGTAAGTCGTTGATCCATAGCGCACTTTCTCGCCTTTTGACACGAACTCCGGCAGAGGGCTCAGCATCAGATCCGGGCAAGGGTATTGGAACATTGCCACTGAAATCCGCTCTTTGCTCGGATGTATCACGGCCCTGTGCTCAATACTTCTGAACTTTCCGTTACTCAGGACCTGCAAACGATGAATATGTATCACAGCAATGAACAACACCATCTCTTCAACTAGTACACTAGCTACTATCTCTTGGACTATAGTTGAGAAACTCGTGTGAGATTGACAACATTTTTGTTTACAATAAAAAAAGGAATGCTATGGTGGTGGAATTAGTAAGTACCTCAAGCGTATCGCCAACGTTAACGACGAAGGCCCCATCAATAACGGCCACGGCGAACCACTTTCCATCATGTTTTATCTGCAGGCCCTGCACGTCGTCATTCTTCTGCCGCAGCAAGGTCAAGCCACATGCGTCAGAGTGCGGCGACAGGCCGAGCACACGGTCCGCTTGCCGGCACGGCGGGTAGTAGTTAACCCTCATGCCCAGAGGCTGGCCTCCAAACACGCCTAACAGCGACTCTGCCTCGGCGCTTACGCTCCTCGCCATGAACTCCAGTAGCCGGCAAGACAACTTCGCGACCTCCGAGGAGTATACATCGACGGAACGCCTAAATTCAGATATGGTAATTAGAGAGAAGGTCCAATCCATTCCTGAAGTTTTCTTTGTTTGCATATTATTGAATTTTTTAGAATTGTTTATAGATAAAATTTAGATTGAACAGAAAGATTATTGAGAATGCAACCAGAAGGATGCAGGGTGAGTAGGCCAGAACCGCAGGTCCCTAGACTCGCTCGGCTGAACCTGAAGGTACAGCATATCCCCCAGTCTAGTCTCTGCTCCTCGGACCAAACGAAGGCCTGGCCGTAGCCTTCAAGGCTGTCAGGTTGCTGTGAGAATGCCTTCTTAACATCGAGGGGCTGCTTGAAGAACTCAGTTACATCGTTCATCAGGTTTCCAGCCACTTCGTATGGCACTCCATGGTTGATGAGCTGCACTTAATTGCATTATTAATAATAAGTGCTTCTGAATTACTAGCTAGTAGGTAATATATAATCCACATATGCACTACTTCAAAAGAAATGTTGTTTTATTTAGAGATCTGCAGAGTCATGGTAACAAGGCACATGTAAGAAACTTGATTACAAACCTGAAAGAAGCCCCAGTTGTGGCAGGCCGATGCCAGCTTGGCGCCCTCCTCCGAAGATGATCGTGGGTCACACAACTTGCTGAAATCGATGACCGGAATCGCTGAATTACTACCGTCACCGGAGACGATGACCTCCTTGGATTTAGCCTCTTTAACCAGGTATCTCTCAGGCACCTGGTCATCAGATCCGTTGAAAGTTTCTGCAAGCTCCTGCACGTTGGCCACCGGAAGAGACCCTATCGCTCTGGCTTCCGCCATTGCTACGGTGTGGAACTAGCTACTAGCTTCTCTGCTGCTGGGTCTTGTTCTTTGTGAGGTGCTATTTAAGAGTCGCTGATGATTATGCCGACGTTTTTTAAGTATAAATTCAGCTACGATTTGCCATAGGCCTATAGCATAACTTGCTTTCTTTAGTGATGACGTGGGTATTTGAAATTCTTCCACTCGCCTCTCCATTTCCACAAGTGCGCGGCGGGCCCTCCTATAAAACTATTAGATGGCAGGTTGCCGAAAAAAAAAGTTGCCCACAAATCTTGTCTATCTTGACCTGGACGGATCCTCCGCTTCACGCCAAACGGCACTGCGACTATAAGAGGAGAAACCACACTCACGTTCCAGCCGCGCCTGCTCACCTTTAACCTTTTTTTCTCTCTCTCTCTCTCTTCGCACCATAGTTTCGGCTGCCACGACGCTTTGAGCTGCACGGCCGTGGTGTGGACACGAAGCGATGTAGTTGCAGAGAAATGGCCTCTGAAGAGTTGGCTTGGCCCCGAGAAAGATTTATGGTGAAGAAGAAACATAACATAAACTCAGACTGCTTTGAGCAAAAACTCTTAAACAGAGATCCAAAATGCATTTAACAAAGTTTCTCTAGATTTTAAAAGTCAGACTGCTACTATTAGACACCTATATAGTGATTGACTTCCTATATCCAGACTCCAGAGGATATGAAACCATTAGTCTTTATCAGCAGTTCAAATGATTTTTATTTGAACAACATAGTGACTTTTGGTCTTTGCAGAGAACACTTACCACGTCTAGACAAATTAGCATGTGTTGTAATCTAAATATAGTAATTAGTTTATGGAACGAGAATGTAAATCGTTTTTACAGAAACTAATCCTTTGGGAAAACAACTGGATAGCCAATTAATATTACAACCACGCGTAAATCAAAACTCAAGTAACCAAACTACCAAACCATGATGTAACTGCAATTCTGTAAAAGAAAACGAACAAGCTGCATCAGCCCACCGGAACCGTATCCTCTATCATGCTAAAGGAACGGCAACGGTGACGTGCCCAACTGCATCAGCCCACCGAAGGCCATCCAACGCCAGTGCGCTGCTCGGCTTCACACAAGTTATCGGAGGAGATGAAGTTTGCCGCACAGCCTTGGGGACAAAAATTCCCCTAAAAAAAGCATTGGGGAAAATAGGCCAGAATGCACGTAATCGATCGTGAGAAGCTTGTAGAGATGAAGGTTTTTTTTAATGTCGAGGTTCAAAGAATGACATAGGTGGTGCACTTCATCATCAGGACCATCTGACTACTCCCTGTGGCAACGATGTTATTTGATGACCCACTTAAATAGTTTAGCGAAATGACAGCTTAGAGACCTAGATGATATGAGAAATAGTTTAGGGGTCTAGAAATGAAAATGACGGTAAACAGTTTGAGAATGCGAAAATAGTTTTGGGACCACCCATACATTCCACTCTACATTAAAATTTTTGTCATAATGTTTGCTTTTTGTTTACAATGACATAAGGTGTATTCCTTTGATCTTCATTTCTTCTTCCTTGATTTTTTTGGTCAGACAAATATGGTTGACTTCAACAAGCTCTCTTACCATAGTTCTTCAAGACCACTTACTAAATTTGTTACTATAGGTCTTAGAATCACTTTTTTCTAACTTTAGTAACAAATGTGTCGATAAAGGTTGGACCTAACGTAGTGAACATATATTTATACTAGTTTCACATTAATTCATTATACATTTATACGGTACAAACTCAAAAGTGAAGCAAGACAATGATTGATGGCGTTCTCAATTGGTTCATGCTCATGGACAAGCAAAATTTAATCATGTGCCCTAACTGAACATAAGTTTCATTCTCAAGAAAAAAAACTGAACACAAGTTTCTCATTATACGAAAAGGAAAAGGAGGAAAGGAAGAGAAAATTGATAATAAGTGAATCGGAAAGATTTGTAAGAGGCACCAGTTTCTCAACGTTCAGGGCTATCCAATAAAACATGCAAATGCTATCATCTTCAAGACTTCTTTTTGTGGTTACACAGTAAAACTAAGAAACTCTCAATGCACGCACACTCACCCCTATGAATGCACATATGTGACCCTACCACTACGAACATCTTCAAAGACCGAGCTGGTAAATTCTCAGAATTGATGCATTCGACTGATCCCAGACATAAATTAGAGTCTTAATGAC
This sequence comes from Chloris gayana, assembly GCA_031894775.1. Taxonomy (NCBI): domain Eukaryota; kingdom Viridiplantae; phylum Streptophyta; class Magnoliopsida; order Poales; family Poaceae; genus Chloris; species Chloris gayana. The sequence continues at coordinate 21,854 of JAUNZO010000583.1, forward strand.
AGGATCTTGTGCGTGTTTGTTTCATATTGTCTAGAGGAATGAAGCATCGGTCGATACAATATCCGGTTCACCATCATCATAGACCAAGATCGCTATTTCGTTTGCAAAAAACAAAATCGCTTATTTCTTTGATAATAGAGGAGATTTCATAAAAGTACAGCCTCTAAAGATAAGTCACCCAAGGGAAACTGAAGAAATAAGGCACCTCCTCACCAACGATATAGTCATATAGAGAGCTGCTAATCCAACTTCAGCCTTTCAACATGGTTCCTTCCATCAAGCTTCGCCGAAAAATATTGCGTCATGAAATCCTGGTGACTCATTGATCGATAATGCACTTTTTCGCCTTTCTTCATGAACTCCGGCAAAGGGCTCAGCATGAGATCCTGGCATGCGAATTGGAACACTGCCACTGAAATCCGGTCATTGCTCGGATGTATCACGGCCCTGTGCTCCACACTTCTGAACTTCCCATTACTCAGGATCTGCAAAGTGCAAACAATGGATGTTATATCAGAGCTGAAAACAGAGGACATCGCCATCTCTAGGACTGGTATACATCGAGTTCGGAAACTCAGATCAGACTGACAAAATGCACGCTAGTTTACAGAATCATAAAATTCTTTTTTGTGATCTGGCAATTAACGTACCTCAAGCGCATCACCGACATTGATGACGAACGCGCCGTCAAGAACGTCCACGGCGAACCATTTTCCATCTTTCTTGATCTGCAGGCCCTGCACGTCGTCGTTCTTCTGACGCAGCAATGTCAAGCCACATGCGTCAGAGTGCGGCGACAGGCCCAGCACCCGGTCCGCTTGCCGGCACGGCGGGTAGTAGTTAACCCTCATGCCCAGAGGCTGTCCTCCAAACACGCCTAGCAGCGACGCTGGCTCGGCGCCCACGCCCTTCGCCATGAACTCCAGTACGCGGCACGACAACTTGGCGACCTCAGAGGAGTAGACGTCGATGGAATGCCTAAATTCAGATATAGTAACATCCAATACTTAGAAAGATTTCTTTGTTTACAGATAAAATTATGATTGAAGAGTAAGATTATTGAGAATGCAACCTGAAGGATTCAGGGTGAGTAGGCCAGAACCGCAGATCCCTAGACTCGTTCGGTTGAACCTGAAGGTACAGCATATCTCCCCAGTCTAGCTTCTGCTCCTCGGACAAAACGAAGGCCTGGCCGTAACCTTCCAGGCTGCCAGGTTGCTGTGAGAATGCCTTCTTAACATCGAGTGGCTGCTTGAAGAACTCAGCTACATCGTTCATCAGGTTTCCAGCCGCTTCGTATGGCACTCCATGGTTGATGAGCTGCACTTAACAATTACATCAATTAATTAATAATAAGTGTTTCTGAATTAGATAATCCGTATGTACTACTTCAAAATAAATAAATGTTGTTTAATTGTTTTGTAGTTTGCAGAGTCATGGTAACAAAAGGCACATGTAACAAACTTTTTTTTCGAAACAGAATAGAATTAACAAACTTGATTACAAACCTGAAAGAAGCCCCAGTTGTGGCAAGCAGATGCCAGCTTGGCGCACTCCTCCGAAGATGACGTTGGGTCACATAACTTGCTGAAATCAATGACCGGAATCGCTGAATTACTACCATCACCGGAGACGATGACCTCCTTGGAATTAGCCTCCTTAACCAGGTATCTCTCTGGCACCTGGTCATCTGATCCGTTGAAAGTTTTTGCAAGCTCCTGCACGTTGGCCACTGGAAGAGACCCTATGGCTCTTGCTTCCGCCATTTGCTACGGTGTCGTGCTACTGCCTGTCTGCTGCTGGAGGTCGTCCTTTTAGTTTTAGAGGAGCTTTTTCAGAGTCGCTGATGATTGTGCCAACGTATAAATGCAGTGTCAATCTGCCATAGCCGCATAGCTAATCTTTGTAGCATATCTGTGCTGTCTTTAGTGATGATGTTGACATGACATGACACATGAAGACGGACGAGGTTGGAAACGACAAGATCTCTGGTGGAAAACTTTTGGGAGAAATGTGGGTAGTAGTTGAAACTCTCTTCCAACGCCTCTCTGTTCGGCGGCCCTCATTGAATTATCTCATGGCAGGTTGCCATCAAATTATTTTCCTTGTCAAAAATGTCTTGGTCATCCAAGATCTCTTCTTCTTGACCTCGATTGGATCTCAACCTCAACTGATGACAACCGTGCGACTAAAAGTTGATCCTGGCGTTTGAGAGCGATAGTGCAAGAAGGGGATGCCCATCCACTCACGGTCCACAGGGAATAATAAGTGGGCAAACGTAGCTCCGTGGCAACGTAGTTGCTAACAATGTAATATGACAAATCAATCAGGATTCATGATACAAAATATGTAAAGCAAAAAAATCATGCTGATTACTTAGACTTGTCTAATTGTCATTATTACTCCCACCAGTGTCACAGAAAATTAGCAGAGCAATAGCTTTCTAATGAAATTACAAGCAATGTCGATGACAGTTAAAAACTCCCAGAACCAGATAGTTGAAACAACAGTACGCTTCTGAAGACAAATATTGCAACTAATTAACCTCAATTCTCAAAGACTTAAAACCAAGCTGGCGTGCCCAGTGGGCTTCCATGCTTGACGGGCGGAGTCAGCACGTTTAATCTAATTTGTAACATCCAGGCACGTGGGTAGACATGACACTCCTCGATATTAAATTTGTGTCATGGAAACTAAACGTGATGGGCCTTTTCGTGCTAGGGTTGGGCCTTGCAGGCAGCCCGTTTGACTAGCACTAGTTGTTGCCTGTGGGCAAAGATTGAAGTTGCGAATTTTTGTTACTAATAACAGATTTTTAAAAAATATAATTTAATATCAATAACAACCCAATTGATATTTTGCAAAACTAGAAGGCCCATCACCCATCCAATAGGTGATACTGCCTGTTTGTGGGTCTAGTCGTCCCATGAACGGGCGACAAGAAAATATCGCTCGATGGTGGCGAGACAAGGGATATAATCCCCGTTGAGTGAGCGACATGCTACACTAGCACTTTTTTCGAACTTTTCAGCTAGCCTCTTTATCTCTCAATAAGAAAAAAATTTAGCTATCTAAAAATCATTCTCATTTCTATGATGGTAAAATATATACCGATGGAACCATTTTAACATAGAAAAGCCAAAAAAATGTTAGTAAATTTAAACTAAAAAGTTATAGATTAGATTAACTGTTAATGACTAATTGAATTTGTAGACCATCTTAACCTTTGATAAAAATTAAGAAATAATTACCTAAATTCCTTTCATCCTTATTAGTACCAATATAAGTTTTTGTGAGGTCTAGGTTTGATTTCGAAATTTTGAGTTATTTGAATTTGAATTCAAAGGAAAAATAACTATAATTTAACTTTAACTCCACCCAGAGATTTAAGATTCCCACGAAATGGTCCTCATAGGATAGAATGTTCTATGTTGACGAGCTAGTGTTTAAATTATAGTTATTTTCCTATGAATTCAAGTTCAAATAACTCAAAATTTTGAAATAGAACCTAGACCTAAGAAAAAATTTATTGGTACTAATAATAATGAATTGAATTTGTAGGTAACTTTTCCTTAATTTTTATCAAAGGTTAAGATGGTCTAAAAACTCAGGTAGTCATTAACAACTAGTCTAATATATAGATTTTTAAAATTTTACTATCATATTTTGGGATTTTATATATTAAAATGGATGCATCAGCATTTTTTTACCACTACAAAAATTAGCATGTTTTATTATGGCTAAAAATATTTCTAATTGAGAGATCAGGAGGGTTAACTATTAAGGCTGAAAATTTCGGGAAAAAAATGAAAGGTGCTACTATAGTATGGCGCACGGGGCGGCCATTAGACCCACAAATACACCTTGTCGTCCATTGGATAGATAATGGGCCTGCTAATTTTGAAAAAATTCAAATAGGGCTGTTAATTATTTTAAATTATTTAATAAATCTGTAATTAATAAAAA
>JAUNZO010000584.1:0-42673 GCA_031894775.1 Chloris gayana
TGCGCCGCTATAGAAGGGTTTTCTACTTGTCCACATCCAGGCGACGCGGCGGCAGCGTGGCGGTGCGAGGCGGCGGCGCACGGGGCCAGGGATGCAAACGCATCCAGGCAGCGTGCGCGGCCGAGGCAGCGTGCGGCACGCGGCGGACGAGGATCTGCCCCCATCCGGGCGGCGACGACATGGCGGCGGCGCCGCGTCTTCGAGGTGGGCCCGACAGAGCCTCACTTTTTTTTGTTTTGCTATTCCTACTGTAGCGACGGGTGGTTTTCGGATCCCGGATACCCGCCGCTACAGCCTTTTATTTGTAGCTGCGGATGCGTAGCGGCGAGTGGCTATACCCACCGCTATGGTGTTTTTTAACCGCCGCTATAGAAGGGTTTTCTAGTAGTATGTGTTAGCTGATCTCACCCAGCATGAAAACTCTTATCGATGATGCTTAGAATCCAGTTTTCCCCATTGGTATTCATTCCACGTATCAGCAAAATTCACGCACAAATCAAGAAATCAATCAAATATATCATACATTTACCTTGTGTATGTGCTAATGCAACCATTTTCATGTTTAGTGACATCAATCCGGCCGAGCACTACTGCTAGGGATCGATCTGCTAGGAGCCAAAATAGCAAGCAAAGGAGCCTTCGCCGCAAGACCGTGTTTTGCGGGAATAGATGGTGCACAGACCGACTCCTCCATCGGCTGCTGAGAATGCGAATTGCAACTGCCGCAGATTCTGATCTGCTCATGGATCCTAATCCGCTCGAGGAGGGAGGACGCGGGAGGCAAAAAGTCCGTCACAGTCGAATTGAACGGAAATGGCACTAGAGGGATTAAGATTTTTGCCCGATGGCACCGAAGGATTTTAAGTTTTTTCGGTGGCAGCAACGAGATTAAGATTTATATCAATGACACTGAGGGAATGTTCCCTTTTTTCTAATCAATTTTTAACTAATCAATATTTTGTGAAACTAGTCATTGTGGTCGGCTAAGCCTCCCAAAGCCTCAGTTGAATATATTTTATGCATCTAAACACATACTAATTTTAGTGGTAGTAGAGGATATGTTGACACAACTTTTTTAACTTATCATGCTCCAAAAGGTATTGGTAATTTTAAACTAATATAATATATAAATTAGGTTAATTTTTATGCACTATTTAATTTTCAGGCCATCTTAATATTTAAAAACTTAAGAGAAATACTAGAGTTCAATTCTATTTAATTTTTTGAGCTAATAGAATTTGAATTTAAAGTACATATGACTATACTTTAAACCCTAAAAGCTTTTGGAACCATTTATTGGGACTCTTACAAGGAGTTAGAATTGAAAGTATGGCTATATATATATATATTCTTTGAATTCAAATCCAAACAACCCCATTTTTTTATCATGACCAAACCCTAATAAAAGATATTTTGATACTACCAATGCTACAGTGAATTTATGTATTTTTTTCGTAACTATTAAAGAAGTTAAGATGATCTAAGAACTAGCCAAATTCATAAATTGTTAGTTTAAAATTACCAACACCTTTTAGACTACTCTAAGCTGAAATGATTATCTCAACATATACTTTATCCTTATAAAAGTTAACATTACATTTCGATGTGTAAAAGTATCTTTAATTAAGATTTTAATAAACATCATAGAAAAATCGAAAAAAACACCTAGACTACTCTACTTGTCCCTCGTGGGCGATATGCTCCACTTCCCCACCTAAAGGGTGATAAGGCCCACCAAAGCACAAGTGAGCGATAGACCCTTGTTAATCATTTAGAGGGCGACGACAAGGTCCACACAGGACAAGTAGTTTTACCTCATGGACGATATGCTCCACTTCCCCACCTAAAGGGTGATAAGACCCACCATAGTACAAGGGGTGAGCGATAGACCCTTGTTGATCATTTAGAGGGCGACGACAAAGTCCACACAGGACAAGTAGTTTTATAAAATTTTAATAAGTCAAATAATTAGTATTCTAGAATATTTTTTAAAAATAATCAGTTATCAATAAAATGAGAGGAATAGTGCGAGTGAGTCGTTCACCCGCAGCCCATCAGACCGCTATCACCACACCGTGGAATTTGCAGTTTGAGTTGAAAAGAAACATAGCGCTCAACACTTATTCTAGACCAGTGACACACAATGGCTTGCATGCTTATCATTGAAATTCTAAGGCTCCAACTTATACACTGAAAATACTGCTTTATCCAGCACTGGGTCGGAGCAGGAGATGCTGGAGGGACGATAATAACTTTGAAAGAAGGAAGATTATCGGTAAGGAAAAAAAGTGCTGAAGGGGCCTAAAACACTCGAGTAATGTATAGCTTTTCCCGTAACTGAAAGCGAGAGCAACAACTCTTGTTTCCAATGAAAATTTTAACGGCAGAATGTGCTAAGTGCATCTCCAGCAAGGTCTCTATTTGGATCACACTCCAAGATTTAGGATTTTTGGACAAAATCCCACTCCAACAGGGACCAACTTGAGCCCCTATTTTTCATGCCCTCTCAAACTTCATCTACAAACACCCATTCCTAGGATCCCCAATCATGGCTTCGATTCGTGAGTCTCACCATTTTCTATTTCTTTTTTCTTTTCATTTTCTTTCTCTCTCCTTTCTTTCTTTTCCTCTCTCCTCTCTGTCTCCCCTCCGCCTCTCTCTCGTGGTCGGCCCGCGCACCGCCCCTTCCCGCCAGCCAATTGGGCTCGCGCTCCGTCCCTCCCCGCGGGTTGACAGCACACACGTCTCGCCTTTTCCCTCTCTCCTGTGCGGGTTTTGCGAGCCCTCCTGGTCGCGCCCCGACACCGCCTCCAACCCGACCTTGCTGCACCGCCGCCTACTCCTTGTCTCTGACCGGAGACCACCATGTCCACCTCAGATCTATATCAAGTCACCCTCGACGCCATCTGTCTCGTCCCACCGTCGATGCTTGCCAAGCGCGTGCGTTCGCGTCTCCATCCTGCACGCTGGAGGGCGCGGGCGAGGAGCGGCCATTGGCAGGGCACAACCGGGCGCGATCGTGCATCCATCTCCGCCCGAACCTGCTTGGACCCACGCCTCGGCCGGGCGGCGACGTGGACGAAGAAGAAGCCACGACAGTGCGAGCAAGGGAGAAGCCGGCGGGTCGGTTGTGCTGGCCTCTCCGCTCCGCCTCCGGGCCGACGGCGTGGCTCGATGGATTTGGTTCAGCGTCGCCCTTGCGCACAGCCTGCCTCCTTCTCCAAGCTGATCGTTTTTGGTGGTGGCGCGACGGCGGCGGTTGGCCCGGGAGGAGGCACCGACACGGGGCGCGGTGGCCAGCGGCAGAGCGATCAACGACCGGTGTGGGCGGGTCGACCAGTGGCACAGGCGGCGGTGGCCCGGCGGCGTGGGCGGAGCAACGCCGTCGCTGTCCCTGGGCCGGGTCACGTCGCGGTGCAGCTGAGGCCAGTCGTGACACGGGCGCCGTCGTCTCCTGGGCCCGGTCGCCGCGGGGTGCGGCTGTTGCGGTCGGCGAAATGGGCGATGCGGGAGCTGCCTGCTGAGTAGCAGCGGGGTAAAAGACATTTTTTACACATGGGTCCCACTAGAATAGGTTTGGGGTCTCACTTTTGCATGCCCTGCTGGAGTTGGAAGCAAGTTTTAGGACCTTAGTTTTTCAAGTCAGCCTACAAAATGAAATTTGAGATCTCTTGCTAGAGATGCGCTAAACATAGTTCTTTTTTTTTGAAACGTACTTGTTCAGATCGCTTTAGTGCCACTAAAATTTAGTCGTTTCTTTGTGCTAATGGCTAAAATTTAGCACATAGTAAATGAAGGATATGCTAAAGGGTGCTTAATTTTAACACCAAGTGCTAAAATGTAGCTAAAACTTTAGCATCAAACTTAGTGCTAAAACGTGCTAAAGTCACATGCTTCTCCACATAGGACACATACCTCGCCCTTTCTCACTCTCCATCAGCGTGAGATACAAGCATTAATTAGGGATAATATGGTTATGTAGTGAATGGACTAAAACTTTAGCATAGAGAAAACAAACAGGCCCAGTGGCAAAGCTCTAGCGGGATAAAACTTTAGGGTGTGTTCGTTTCCTCTCCTAAAATTTAGCACTGTCATATCAAAGAGAATCTTAGTATTTATAAATATTTTGATCAATTTAATAATAAAACCCTTTTGACAGATTGATGCTAATTTTTAAGATAAATCTAATGAGCTTAATTAATCTATGTTTTGTTAAAGTGATGCTACAGATAACTGTCTTCTAATCATGATTTAGTTAACCTCATTAGATTCGTCTTGTAAATTAGTATAGGGGCCTGTAATTTATTTTATAATTAAACTTTATTTAGTACTCTTAAATAGTAATATTCTTTTTGATGTGACAACTATAAAATTTAGACCCCGAGTAAACGAACACACCCTTAGTGGCACTAAAATTTAGTGGGAGTGTTCGGATCTAGACACTAAAAAGTTAGCACAAATATGTAAAATTATTTTTAATAAAGTATAGATATTATTTTTTAGATAAAATATTTACATCTTTAATAAACTATTTACATTTATGATTTGAGACACTTTTATTATCTTTTAGTGTCTTTTGAGGCACTAAAGTTTTAAGGCCACTAAAGAACTTTAGCACTAACTTTAGTGCCCTCGAAAGTCAAAACACTAAAGTTTAGTGGCTTTAGCGCGTTTTAGTGGGGTATCCGAATACCTCCGAGTTCGATACCAAAGTCCCATGTATAAGACCATAACCCTGTAAAACAAAATTTGAACATACGTGGAACCCAATTCGGATACTACAAGCTGGCATATATCCTTATGCTTTCCTGAAGCACTACGACTTATGCTTTCCTAGAGTTCAGTAATCACCCAAACGGGTAGGCTTTTTCGATCTCGTCGAAGAAGAAAAGAGCCAACCTCATCTGTTCCGGACGAAGTGAAGTAGCTCCTCGATCCGGGATGGTAAGCCGCGGCGACGGTGAGGAGAGGGGCTACCTGTGGGGCGGGCTCGCGTGTTGCTGCGCCGGCGTGGGGTGCTACCTCCTGGGAAGGAGTTACGATGAGTACGTTAAACCTGTATTGCGCACATTGTATCGCCCTTGGATTTCTGCAATTTTATTCTCCTGTTGTTCGTCTCTTGGCTGACCCCTATCGTTCGTGCGTTTCTTTTGAACGCGTTGCTTTGCTTCATGCAGGAAAGCCGCCGCATTGCGATCCGCACGCAGCTTTTGCCGCATCTCTGATTTGTGTGAGTGTTCTGATAGATACTGCTTCATCACTACGACTACCCGATTTACATTGTTACTTTTTTTTAGATAATGGAAGAAACTTCACAAGCCTACATGTCTACACACAAGATTTACATTATCACAAAAGTCAGCCACTTCTAATTGAACGGGGGAACATGAAAATTATAAATTATGCGGAACACCAGTACCTTATAGCCGGGTTAATTTCCCGTTCATGAGTATGGATATCAGTTTTGAATTATCAAGTGTACAAGTTTTTTCAAGAAATCTGCTAAATCCTACCAAATCCCCTGTCCAATGTATGTGACCCCTATGTTAATTGACCATCAAACAAACCAAGTTCTTGAGATACTTTTGTTCTAAAGGTCGATCAGGGTTATAGTTTTGGTAGGGTAAGTTCTTTCGAATCTTATTAGTAATTTAGTTTCCTCTAGTATATGATATGTTAGAAGATAGACTGAGTGGCTTGACATGCCTTTTATCATTTCTTTTGTCCTGTCCTTAGCTCTGCTGTAATTTTGAGATTATGCTATGAGAGTGAGTTTGGAATGTAACTTACAATTTTTTAATCTTGTAGCACTAATTAATTGGATTGAATTCAATGTTATGACAAATTTAGGGCCTATACTTTGCTGGTAACTTGGCAAAAGTTACACCAACGTGAAAATTTAAGCTATATTATATGTATAAACTTTCATAGTTTACTTAGTGTCCTTTCCTTTGTGCATGATTCTGTTTTTGACAGCTGCGGCATTGGGTGCATCATCCGAATATCTTCCTCTCGTGACCGTCTCTGGACGAGTTGGATCAGACAGACCAATTATTGGCCAGCTGAGTGGCCTGAAAGCTGCAATAGTTGTGAACGATGTAACTACTGATCTCTTAAACAGTATGACATGTTTTCGCAAATTGGTTAGTGTTGCTAGTTACTTATAATTAATCCTTCTGGTTACATGTTTGCCTTTTGTAGGTAAGACAACACTTCTTGAAGAAGCAGCAGAAGAAGGATGGGGAGGAATACGAGGTAATAAGGAGGACGAAGGAGGAAGATGGTACTGAACGCTTACGGCTCAGGAAAGTGAAGGATGATGATGCCGAACAGTGGATTCGGTATTCTGAAGAAATATCATCCAAAAGAAAAAAAGTTCCTTGGTACCTGGTAATTAATTGCAGCTCACACCTTATTATGTGTTATACTACCATGTTAGTACTCCGAGGAAAAATAATATTGAGGGATGGATGCACCATTGCTTTCAGACCAACTAGATCTGTGGGTTATAAAAACAATTCATTTATATATACAATTGAGGAATTTATAGAAATGATTTTCAGATCTCCACAGAGCATATAAATCTAATCACAGTAAACCCGTCTATTGTAAACTCTCTTGATGGGCTTTAACATTCAGGTTCAAATATTGTCTGATATCTACCTGTCATTAGGATGATGGTACTGGGCGTGTGAAAATTGCCAGGGCCAGTAAAGCAGAAGGTTTTGCTCTAAGTCTAGGAAGTAGAGTTTTTGAGAAGCAACCTCGATCATGCGGATGTGAAGACAAAATCAAGGTGAACAAAACTAACCTTAAACCTTTCCACATCCATCAGGAATGATATTCACTGTAACATACGTTTTTTTTTCCTTTTTTGCAGATACTCGGGCTAGAGCGAATTGAATGGGTTCTCCCAATAGGTAGAAAGTTAACTGTTGTCGGTGAGGTAATGGTAGTGCAATATTGGTAAATTCATTTGGCAGGTTTAACCGTATATGTAGACCAGGAAGGTAAATATAATTTCTAATTAGGTGCTTTCATGTAATTTGAACAGGCTCATAAAGATGATTCTGGAAAGATTTTAATCCGACGTCCAAGAAGTGGCGGACCGTTTCATGTTTCAACAAGTAGCGTTGATACAATTACTTCAGATCTTGGGATCGGAGCACGGTATTGAAGAGTATATTTAATCTCTATGATTTTGGAATACCAGTAGGGCGTTTCTTACACTGATAGTATGTGTGCAGGTGGTGCGAGTTTTGGGCTGCGGCGTTTGCAGCTTCCGGCATATTTCTTCTTGGAGGCTATGCAACAACGTACTGAGAAGGTAAAAACAAGACAATGAATTTTGCTGGTCCTTGAAACCCAACGTTTTGCCTCCTAATAAGTTCGTTTGCTATATTTATGAAGTTATAAAAACCAATTTACATTCTCCAAAAATTACTTAAAAGCAGCAAACATTTAGAACTAACAACAATATCTGGTAGGTGTCTTGTGCATTTTGTATTGGTAACCGGGGGTATAAACACCACCAATCGGATGTTATTAGTACATTGTAAGAATCCCAATAGGGTTTGGAAATTTTGCAGCTACTATATGGCCTTTAACATCAGTGTAAAAATCTGATTTAAGTTCTGACATGGGTAGAAAAGCTTGTCTGGACTCCTACCGCATTGAAGGCCATTGTCATATTCTGAATGCGAGTTACAGCGGTTATTTTTTGCCCGGTGCAGATTCATTGTACACGTGAAGAATGAGTTGCTGCTGGATGACCCAGAATGTGAAATAGAAACCGTGAAGAAGCGAAATGTGTGCGCATGGTGGTGAGAACGACGTGGGCATTTTTTTTTCTTGGTGTATAGTGGTGTAGAACGGTAGTTATCCGCTGCAAGCTGTGTCTATTCTGTTTTGCAACATGTAAAACGCAGGCCTCTGTTTTTTAATCAGAGAATGAGATACCTTTTCTCGTCGGTTCGGATATGCTCTCTCTTTAGTATGTGCGCCGAGCATCCGTTGAAATTAAAGAACGGATGCAATTGCAATGCAGTTCCATGCGGTTCACTTATGCTTCAAGCCAACGTTAGCTATAAGAAGAGAGGTAGCGCTCATTCTGCTCTCTAGAGCATTCGATCCAAAGTTTGTACAAGATGCAGGAGGACAAGAAAGAGCCTCCCGCCGCAGTCCCCGCCGGCAACAAGCAGCCGGGCTTCTGCGACAGGGTCCAGAAGGCTTTCCACACCCGGCCGGCGTTCGGGCCTCTCCGCCGCCTCACCGCCCGCCAGCAGGACGGAGCACACAAGTCCGCCGATGGCGGAGCTGCAGAGGCAGAGCCCGTCCGTAACCGTAAGCACAGTGGTCCGCCGGCGCCCGCCCCACCCGTGCCTACGGCACCACGGTCTCCCCGGCCGGCCCCAGTGCGCCTTCCGGCCATCACCACGCCCACGAGTAAGTGGGCAGGAGTGAGGAGCGTGCCGACGGGGCCGCCGGTTCCCACGCCACCGCCGGACGTGGTGAAGACCGGACTGCCGGAGGTGGATGAGAAGGATGGGAACAAGGCTCAGCAGAGCAAGTGGAAGAACGTGGTAGGCTTCAGTGTCCGCAAGCCGCTCTCGTATAAGTAATAGCAAAACCCGCAGCGTCCAGTGGGGAAAGGGCTGCTGCTAACTTTCCGAGTCTGAGATACATGTAAGGTGTAACTTGACAAGGTTACAAAAACGTGCAGGGTGCCCCGGTATTATAGTTTTAGACATTGTAAATCGTTGGCTACACTCACGATCTTATAATTATAAAATTGACTAGCAAAAGTGTCCGTGTTTTACTACGGAGAGACGTGTCTTAAACTCTCTTCCGAGTTAAGGAGTCTAAACTTAAAGTGGAGGGAGAGGTTAGATATTTAGGGACGAAAACGGATCAGATACGGGCAGATATAACTCATCCCATATTTTGTCCTATATTATTTTTTTCGGATTCGGAGTCGGAGCGGATAGTCCCGGATAATTATTTACTGATCCCATACACTGTCCCATATTCTTATTTTGGAGTTGGAGTCTGAGGCGGACATTATTATGAGATTCGTAAGGATAAAGTTTACAATGTACGCTACTAGAGTAAAGCTCTGCAGCAGCGGACAAAAAGAAAGGCTTAGTGGCGGAAACGATTTCTGTTACTACGATGAACAAAATTTAGTCACGGTATTTTTTCCGCCACTGTTTTCCATGTAGAAAAAAAGAAAACAACAGCGGCCCATACCCGCTGTTAAGCTTTGCAAGACAAAAATATCCGCTGCCGACGTCTGGCCCCTTGCCGGATCCACCTGGCCGCAAGTCCACATGACTCCACCTCTGAGAGACAGAGAGAGAAAGAGAGAGATGGATCAGATGTTGATGAGTTTGTACTCTAGGTTTGGCTCGCTCTTGAAGACCCAACAAGTTGATGAATGATCAAGACAAAGAGATGTTTGACTTGGAATTGTCTGATGAGTTTGAGGATGAATCAAACGGCGGTGAGCTCAAAAATATGTATGTCTCTTTACAAGCTTTCCAACGAACTCAAGATCACCAATATCGGAGTTCCGAGTCAAAAGTTATGGCCAAGATAAGGATTTCAGTTGTGTAGTAATCACCGGATATCATGGTGACATGAGAGCATGTTACCCTCACTCAGCTAGTCAAATCAGTAGTATGGAGAAGGTTTGGCGATAAGATATTACGGTGATATCACAACATGTTACAATGACTTGGACTATCAAATGACTAGTATGGAAGAGGTCTAGTCATAGGATACCGCGGTGATATCACAACATGTTATGGTGACTTTGGAGAGTCAAATGAGACTATGCAGGTAATCTACACGATCGCTCCCATGATTTCAGGATCATGAGTATGGGCTAAGATCCTTGGTGATCTTTAGGATCATGATTTCAATCTCCCCTGATCCTTGCAACTATCTAATTCATCTCATGCCAATGCCTCGAATTTATCTGTGGAAGCTAGATGATGACAGAGACTTTGTGAATAAATCCGTAAGATTTATCTGCTCAGAAACAGAAATCACAGTTTTTGCCACGAACTCTCTCTTCCTTGTAGCTGCAGAAATATATATACCGTATTACAGGAAATATGAATTACCGTTGATTATTTGAGTTAGATTTCATAATAATTTAAGAACGGCGACAATATATAAATCATAGGAGATGATATAGGGCGATGGATAATTTTGCTTACCAGGTGGTTCGGACTTTGCCAATCTCACGTAGAGATCCTGCCCGTTGTCTATATACCGGACATGAACAATGTCGTCCTTCCACATGTCGCAGCCACCGTCTCCTCTGATGTCGGCACGGCAGGGGCATAGGCGACGCAGGAGCAGTTGGCGAGGCACCTCGCCCTGCACTGCCAGCGTGGCGCTCATGTCCACCGTCGCGTTGTCCGTGTCGGGAAGCTTCACGCCGTGCACGACCATGAACCAGTCCGTGTTGCTGCACCTCCCTCTGACACCCGCCGGACCACTGCGACCGGTTCACCGGGCCGAACCCCTGGACGCAGCTGCAAAAGGAGGTGTTGGAGGTGCAGAGGCCGAACGCACCGCACGAGGCGTAGTCGTCGCAGCTGTCGTGCGGCAACCATGGGTACGGCATCCAGACTCGTCTTGTTGAAGACCACACGAGCACCTGCACCTCGTCCAGCAGGAGGCGGGTGGAGGGCGTGGCGGCGTTGAGGACGTAGGTGACCTCGTCGGCGTCGTGCGTCACATGAACGTAAAATAACTTGAAGCCCGACGCCATGTCCGGGACGCCGCTGAACCAGCGACTGCCAGAGTGTGCTCGCGCACGACCAGATTGCCCGAGTCAAGCAGCTGTGCCACCACCACTGTAGAAGCGGCGGAGGAGGTCGTCGACCACGCGGCCTGGCCAGAGCCGTCCAGAAGGCGAAGGCTCCCGCTGGTGCTCATCACCAGCACGCCGGAAGTGCTGTTGAGCGGGGTGTCACGGTTGGCTACCCAGCAGACAGAGCTCGCGCCGGACACGGTGAACCAGATCCCCAGGTATCTCTTGGGTTGGTACAGCCCCAGCGGGACCATGGTGAATGACTCACCGGCCGAGACTACTAGCGTCTCGCCATCAGTGATGTTTCCCCCGCTGTGGAGCGTGTCCGGCGCAGCAATGGATGCTCTGAGCAAAATCAGTGCTAGTAGCATGGACAAGATCAGAGATGGAAGGTTGAGACACTTGATCGTTGCTGCCGCCGTAAGCCACGATCTGTCCATGCACAAGCGATATCTCTAAGTCGTGGGGGTCTCAGCAGGCTCTCTCGGCTCTCACGAGACGCAAAATTTACCTATGAAAACATTAGATACATGGGTCAACCACATCATTTGGGGCTACATCTTTGCTTTTGGGCTGTTTGGAATGAGGATAAGGTTAAGACAGGTGGTGACTTGATCTAAGTTGGACTTTATGAACCTCTACGTTTCCTTCTTTAGGTTGTGTTTGGTATAGCTCTGCTCCATGGTGGAGCAGCTCTGCTCCAGAACTCCACCGTGGAGCTGCTCTCCTCTGGAGTTGGAGCTACCTGTTGACGTGTTTGGCTAGATGTTTACTCCAACTTCAAAAAGAGTATTTTCAAGATGAATTACCATTATTGTCCCTAACTCATGGGCCCACCTGCCACAAACAAACATACTAAGCATCGTAATATCATTTTGCAACACATGTAGAAATAAACCAATTGTTTATTTCACACTATTCTATAAAATAAATCCCTATACAATATACAATCAAATTCACAAAGCCAGAAACGAAATCTCCTGAAACAACAGTTCACCATTGCAAACATCGTAGCTCAAGGGTCCACGAATTTTAAATCCATTAAAATTAATGAGAAATTCCCTCACTTGGTGTACTTGTAAATTTGTAATATCCTGCATTATGAAAACAAAATAATTGTCACTCTCGCCTGATTACTCTAATAGAGAGCTGAGCTAGCTAGAGCAAATGGAGTTACCGATGCCGTGCAGAAGAGCAGCCAGTTCGACCTGCGGCAATCAAACAACATGCAAATCAGGAAATATATATGAAAATTAAATCCTCGTGGATAATGAAGGACTAGGCCGATCAACGCAAGCGAGGTCAGTCAGTGGTTAATTACGGTGAGGAGGTGGTCAGGGGCGGAGAGGCCCTCTTCAACAGCGAGTGACAGTGCGAGGACGCAAATGCGGAACGAGTGGGCGGCGTCGTGAGATGCGTCACGTCCGGATGGACCGGGCGAGGCGGGGCGACGTCATCGGTGCGGGCAGGATCGGGGCGGGGCAAGGTGACGTCCTTGATTCACTTGCGGCGGTGGAAGACGATGAGCTTGGGAAACGAGCGGGGAGTTGGGGTCGTCCGAGAGATAGAAGAATAGAAATCGAACCAGTATCTGTGTAACCGATGGCAGTGGTGGGTAATTATTTCCTCCACGTTTTGAAGGGTACTGGAGTTGCAAAATAGGTGCTCCACGAAAATGAACTAGAGCTCCTCCAACTCTTTGGAGCTGACCTGCTCCGTGGAGTTTAGGAGCTGGGGTGTTGGCTGGTTCAGGCCAGCTCCGGACTGAAGTTTTTATCCGGAGCCATGCCAAATACGTCCCTAGTGAAGTGTAGATCCTCATTATCGCCCTTGAAGATTATGATGGCGAGAGTCACACACTCTTCGGGGATCTTGTGTGGGACTTTGCTCTCCGACATCACTTCTTGTAGTGCTTATCTTGTTGATAGTTGTTGATTGCCCTCTTGATCTTAGAGGGGAGGGGGAGGGGGTGGCTCCACCTAAGGAGAGTCTTGCTTTCATTTACTTACTCAAGTTTGAGTTGCGAAGCATGTCCAAATAATCCTCAAAGGTGTCCACGTTTGATGTGGCCATTTTATTGCCTTTTTTTCAAGATTTTGTGGAGGTTAGAATCTATTGTTCTACCAAGAATCACTTTCTACATAGTATTATTTTTTACCACAAAGCAAAATTTGAGTGTGGCCCAAAATGCGATGGTAGTGGTAGAATTTTGGCTATTTGAGCTTGGAAGCTTCTTCTGGCCTCTCTGGTTTTGGAAGCTCATTGAGCTATAAGGGTGTGTTCGTTTCCTAGGGTCTAAACTTTAGAACTGTCGCATCAAAAAGAATCTTACTATTTGGAAGTATTAAATAAAGTTTAATTATAAAATAAATTACAGCCTTTACACTAATTTACGAGACGAATCTAATGAGGTTAATTAGTCATGATTAGAAGACAGATTCATTGTATCATCACTTTAGCAAAACATAGATTAATTAAGCTCATTAGATTTATCTAAACAATTAGCACCAATCTGCCGGAAGGGTTTTGTCATTAAATTTATCCAAATATTCATAAATAATAAGATTCTCTTTGATGTGACAGTGCTAAATTTTAGAGGGCAGGAAACGAACATGGCCTAATTCTCGTAGAGCCATAAAAAGGTCCTCAATTTCTCCAGCTAGGAAGGCATATTCCTTAATTTGACGCTCACTAAGAGTTGGTCTCTAGGAGCTTGATCAGTTCTATTTTCTTGATTCCTTAGTCACAATTCTTGGATGAAAGTGGAGGTGAGACTGTCATCTCCATTGCTTCTGCTGAGTTTTGTTTAGTGAAAATCTTATGACGTTGACCACCGTTCTCCATAGGCTTACCAAATAATCTTGAACCACATGCAACATGTTGCATATAATTCTCAATATTTGTGGCTTTTGAGGCCAACTCTTCAAAGCTGATTGGATGCACAACTTAGAGATATATAGCCATATCGAGGCTCAAGTTGGTCATGCACATGCGAACCACTTCCGGACATGCAAACCACTTGAGCCTTCACTACCCGCAGCCGATCACCGAACTAGAAGCGGCTCACATGTGCATGAACAACTTGAGCCCTGATATGGCTATATATCTTCAAGGTGTTCGTCCAATCACCTTTGAAGAGTTTGGCCTCAAAAGCTACAGATATTGAGAACTATATGAAGCATGCCACACGTGGTTCAGGATCATTTGGTAAGCCCAGAGAAAGGTGGTCAACGTGATAAGTTTCCCACCAAACAAAAATCAGCGAAAACAATGGAGATGATGGTCTCACCTCCAAAGTTCCATCGAAGAATTGTCACTACGAGGAATCAAGGAAATAGAAATGTTCAAGACTCTAGGAGGCCAAGTCTTAGTGAGAGTCAAAGTAAGGAATACTCATTCCCAACTCGAAGAAGTTGGGTACCTATTCATGGGTCTAAGAGAATTAAAACTCATTAAGATTCTTAAATCAAAGAATTTAGGAGAAGCTCCAAGTTCAATGAGCCGAATTTCTACCATTATCATCACATTTTGGATCATACATTTAGAGATTACTTTGAGGTAACAATATTATGCAGAAAATGATTGATGATGGAATAATAGAGGCCAACCTCCTCAAAAGCTTGATAAAAGGCAAGAAAATGGCTACATCGAATGTGGCCACTTTTGAAGATCATTTGGTAAGTTATACAAATTCCAATATGATACAAACTTATGATCAAAATATGATGACATCAAAAATAGAGTTTGTTAATATAGCTTCCTTAGGATATGCTTCGCAACTCAAACTTGAGCAAGAAAATGAAAGCAAGACTCTCCTTCGATGAACTCCCACTCCAAGATATGGAAGATCGTCGCCTTGGAAATCAAGAGAGCGTCAACAACAACTATCAATAAGACGTCTGCTACAAGAAGTGATCAAGGAGCATAGTTCCACGCTTCCCCAAAAATATATGAAGCGCGAGCACGAGCTCCTCGAAGAATGTGTGACTCTTGCCAATGGAGTGTTTTAGGATGGCGGTGAGGATCTACACTTTCCTAAAGAAGAACAAGATGTAAAATTTGATGAAGGACAACTTAGATCAGGCCGCCAACTGCTTGTCGAGAAATGCTCCTCACCAAAGTAAAATGATTGGAACAAAGCCTACGAGGATTTAATCCTAGTTGCACATGGTTTTTAATTCTTATTTATTGTTTATTCTAACAAAATACTAACCTTTCCATACATATGGCCTGATTGAGCTCATTCAGAATTAAAGTGAATGGCTTCATGAATTTAGTGTACCAATGCACCCAGAGCAGTGTAGAGTCTCCAATAAGAGATTCATCCCAAAACGGATGTCAATCCTTCATTGGATGTAGATATGTTCCCACAATGCATAAGTCACACCAACATCTGTCTTAGTGATCAGATTATCAAATACAACTCAACAATGCAAAAATCTTCAAATAATGTGGCTAGCCTCCAAGTAAGCGTGACACGGTGCACAGACAAGTAAAAAGCTCTTTCCTACAAGACTAAAGGTGTTTGAATGATATTATCACCAGCGTGTAGTCTATATGGGTACTATAAAATACTTGTATCTTTACACATGGTAGCATGAGCGTCTTTAGGATTAAAATACTTGGGAGTCAAGAATATAATTCATACTAAATATGATATTTTTTTTGGATCAGGACATGTAAAAGGTTGAAAATACTGTATACTCTCATCAAATATTGACCTCAAGCACACAACCATCCACCCGATAAGATAATGAATGGATGGGCCAAGGCCTCCTCTGGTAGGTAGGACCAACAAAGTTTGTGCTTATTAACCTTAAAAAAAGTATTATAAACACATAAGACAGGTTGTTCTAAGGCATATCGATGACCCTGTGCCATCCACTAGGCCATAACCAATTCGCTTGGCCAAATGTGTGGCCCTCCGCTGATAACTATGAAAAACAGACCCATAATGCGAAAAAGCTGCTTCGTAAAGGTGCACGGACTCATCATCGTCGAGATCTATAAATATGCTTGGAGAGTTGCAAAAATAATTACACCATGCTTGAAACGACACTTTCTCACCAACTTCAAGTTTTAACCATGACTCCAGTAGGATCGATAAGGTCTTTGGATATAATAGCATGGAAAGGATCTAGATGATCATCGTCTGGGATAAATTTATCATACATGTCCCCGTCTAATGGTAAAGCAACCATCTCATGCATATTCAACAGAGTAATTGTACTCTCTCCCCAGAGGAAAACAAATGTATCGATGCGGGGGTTCCACCTTTCTAGTAAGGATTTCATTAAACATGGTGCAACAGCGTATCTTCTTAAAGAGCAGAATATTGCCCCATAAAGATAATCTGTCCTAGGCCCAACGACTTTTAAATTCTGAGTACTTGTGCAATATCTCCATAGCCCATTCCTCATATCCCGAAGGGAATGGAATATGTTCAATTTCAAAATTTTCCCAACCCAAACCCTTTGAAACCATTCTGGAGCCAAAAGTCAAAGCTGTTTCTTGGTGAAACGTATCAGCAAGTGTTGTAAAACAACGAACCCATAAATGAGGCCCTGAACTCCACTCACGGTCAGGAGACTAGGATTAAAATCCCCATTGGACCAGTCAAATCCTATTGATAACGGGTTTTTATCTACTGTCTGTTGTCAATTCAAATGACTGCGTTTGTACCAAATAAGAGAGAGAGAGAGAGAGAGAGAGAGAGAGAGAGAGAGAGAGATAAATCCTTGATACGTAACATGTTTGTTCGTGCAAATGACCTATGAAACCAAACATATGTATGCTATAAAAAAGGTGATCTGAAAAAGGTAAGCGTTGCTAATACCTTGCCGGGATTGACACCAGAGCGATGATGTTAACAACCCTCGTACACAATCGACCAAGACCTGCTTCGTTCCTGAAACACCATAAACAGATGTTTTGACCTGGAAGTGAAAGACCTGCCGGAATATAAAAGGAAGATCTTTAGATCTAAGTCGACAACTCGACATACCTCTAGCACAGCCCTACACGTTACGGCAACCCAGATTGAATCTTCGCGTTGTCTCTCCGCAACGTCGCGTCCTGTGTTTAGAGCAGTAAAGATCCATAGGGTGGTGCCAGTTGGATGGCGATCACCATACGACAAGAGAGGAGGAGAAATACATATCCCAAAGCCAGATGAGAGTTTGAGATGATACGCTGAGTTTGCTCGAGCGCCGACGAATTTAAGGGTGCTTTATCCGTTGGAAAACTCCAAAAACAAACAAACAAACAACTCCCTTATCCCCGGATGCACAGTTGTTTTCAAAATATAAATATATGAACAAAGGTAAAAAAGAATATTATAGAGAGCAAAGTTACCATAAGTGCTGTGTGTGTTGCGAGACTTTATTAAACGTTTTACTCCCTCCGTTCTTAAATTATTGACGTCATTGCGAACGCGCTAGCAGCACAGTGGTGCGAGCCCGGCTGGGGTGGCGCCCGCCGGGATCGATTCCCGGGAATCGCATAAAAAACGTGCCCACCTCCCTGTGTATTCTCCAGGCTTCGGTTGGGTTCCTTCTTAATACAATGTCGGTAGGGAGGTCTTTCCCTACTGATCGAATTATTGACGTCATTGACTTTTTCGTTATGTTTGACCATTTGTCTTATTCAAAAAAGTTTAAAAATTCTTAAATATTTATTATTATTTGTTTTATCATCAAAGACTAATAATTTTATATATTTGAAAAAATATTTTGAATAAGACAAACGGGCAAACATAAAGAAAAAAGTCAACATCGTCGACAATTTAAGAATGGAGAGAGTATACACTTTTATATTCTTTGCTCCTAAAATTTAATACATTTTTATACTTAGAGAGAAACATATGTGGAACATTTCTTGTTATTGTCACATGTTTTCATTCTCTTCCATGTTTAAAATTTATAATCAGTGAATATAGCAACACGTTATATTAATGTTATAATAACATTAACACTTTTCTATGTTCACCAATTTTAAAGTCAAAAAGGGATAAAATAAAGACATGTGACAATAACAAGAAGTGTTCCTACATGTTTCTTTGCCAGTATAAATGTAAATAAATTCTGTAGCAAAGAAAGTATTTGCTTTTTGCCCGTAAAAAGGTAAATGTTAAGAACCGGTGCTATTAATTCAAGGAACCTTTAAGCTTTGCCAGGTTAACCATTTTTAAATTCAAAAATTTTATAGAACGAGATTATTTTCTAACAGAAAAAAATGTTACCCACATGTTACTCTATGTATTTAAATGGTTTCATAAATTTTGAAGCAAATAATTTTTTTCAAGCTACTGAATAGAAAAAAATGGTAAGAATTGGTATTGATTGACAGTAATGGCACACAGGGCATGGAAAAAATGGTACGGAACTTCCAACATTTTCTATGGCACAGAGGGAATCAGGTAAATATTTAGTGGCACCGAGGGATTTTTCTCTTTCTTTTACCTACGTGCTTATGTGCAGAGGTAGGAGGCCCCAAGTTTTGTGAGCTAGGCGATCGGCTTATGGATTCTTATCAGTCCTGAAAGAGATTACGGCTGTGGCGTTTGGTGTCTGTGTCTCCATTCGTCCCTGCACTATGCGTTGGCAATTGCTAGCTGGGTCTGGATGCTGTAGTTGGAGGTTACTTCGTGAACATCGATGAGTAAATTTTGACGTCACGTCCCAATATAAAAAGATTTGAATTCCAATTGCTGAGCGGAATGATGTTGTAATGCAGGTATCAGTTACTGACATTGCTGTGATTTGGATTTCAGTCGTTATGGCCACATGTATGCTTTATTTTAGGCGACCGAACAGAGGCAGCTGGCAGCATAGTTGTTTCCTGAATGTCTTCAGGTTCACGTCGTTTCCGACTCTTCTTTGATGCACTTTTGTCCAGTAATTTCTTATGGCTCTTCACTAAGAGATAAGCTGATTTATTGTGAGTCGACAAAACCTGGCTGTTGATAAGTTGCAGGAGAATAAGGGCCAGTTATTTTGAAGCTTAGAGATGATTGAACTTGTATTGCTGCCTTTACTGAAGCTAGAAAAGATAACTAGAAGAAGCTTCTCTTCTCGTAAACATATGGATTATCATAAGTTAGGATCCGTATTATATAAGTCCGTCTAATAAGCCATATTTTTGATACAGCTCGGTAGAGGCAAAAACATGTCATAGGATTAGGGGTGAAAACGGGATGGGAAAATATCCGCCCGTCCGAGATCTGAAGATCGAAAAAGTAAATATGGCCAAATATAGGATGCATCAATAGGCATCCGACATCATCCGTATCTGAATCCGAGTCCGAGAAAAGCAAGCGGGATAGGATATGAGATGAGTATTATCCGTCCGAAATCCGAAATTATTATAATTTATTTAGATATACATGATTATAAATGAAAAATATGATCACAAATATCTATATTTAATGTAAATAGTCAATAAAATTATTTTATTCCCTGTATATTATCTCTAATTTCACTTTAACTACACTTCTACATTGTAATTTTTATCCTTACAAATCTTATAATAATATCCGTCTCCGACTCCGACTCCGAAATAAGAATATGGGATAGGATATGGGATCGGCAAATAGTTATCCGGCACTATCCGCTCCGACTCCGGATCCGAGAGAAAAATACAGGACAGGATATGGGATGAGCTATATCCGCCCGTATCCGATCCGTTTTCATCCCAACATAGGATACAAGCTGAAAAGAAATCCAGTAATTATTTCCACACATTTAGCATAAAAGTAAATAGATTGTTACAAACAAAAAAATTTGTCATTTGACAAACAGGACATCAGCCAATGAAAACTCATGCATTGTATGGAAACTAGCGATGGGTGTACACCTCATAAGTGATCATTTAATTTTTCTATGTACTGAAAAATTGAATTTCCTTTATAGTTCTTTAAATTTAATAAAAATATGTTTTTAAGTTAACTAAGTGTAGCGAACGGTCCCTTAACCTAGTGGTTGAGGTGGCTTAGTAGCACCCACAAGGTCCTCGGTTCGACTACTAGGGGGAGCGAATTTTCAGGCTGGGGTAAAAAAATCCCTCGCCTTTTTCCGCACCAAAGCACGTGGTCAAGGCCGCACCTAGGCACCTGGAAGCTACGGTAACCCATGGTGGTTCCGGCACAGGTTCTCACAAGGTTGCAGGCCCCAATGTAAGGGGGAGGGGGAGGGGGAGGGGGTTCGGAGGTTTTCTCGACCTGCGTGAGAATGTCTTCTTCTTAGCGAAAGCTCCGAGGCTGTCTTACCCCCGTGGGTTGAGTTTTTTAAGTTAACTGAGGGTACATTCTTGGAGATAGTTATCTTTCGATTCTGTGATGTAGGATTTCGATTCTGTTGGGCAAAGGAAAATACATATCGAGAAATATGAGGCATTCCTGATTAGTTAGCTAGATCATTCTACAAAATGATTAGTCAACTAGATGGTTCTGAATTTTGTTGGTTTATCTCTTAGATCATATCACTGGTCCTTTATCTGATATTCACATTCTATTCTAAACCCTTATCCATCTCGATTAAGATAAAGAATGCAGGATCCAATGACCAACACATCCCATCAAATAATTAACAAAATAGTTTTACACAGTCATGAGTAATCCAGCACATAATACATCCGAGGAATTACTTATTGTAATATAAAATTAATAGCCGTTCAGTATACACAAATGAGTACCAGACCAAAATGTATACTGAAAATTTTAAAAATGTTTAAACATAGTTTACAAAAATCTATTTGCAAAACTACTTTTAATAGATTAAAAAATATATAACAATAAAATAATAGAAAAATATGGCAAAAAAATATATGTACGTGCTTTTTAAAAAAAACACAGGAGAACTGTGCTTCATTGGGTCCCCTACATGTTCCTCACTCATATGGGGACCTGAACATGAGTGAGGCAATCACACACCCAGGAAAAACAACATTAAGAAGACAACAGCCACACTTCCCTTGACCTAGCTTCTAGGCACCTACCGAAGGAAGCACGAGGTTAAGGTCTCGTAACTTCTTGGCCCCAGCTAAACACCAGAGGCTATGCTCATCTTTGATGGCTTCTAGGATGGTGTTAACCGAAGGAGACTGCCTCAAAGACACAACTATTTCTATGCCTCCAAATTTCCCATGCCGCAAGGATGATCTTCAAGCCTTTTCTCTGTTCGTTTGGTACCATCTTCACTGCACGACGCCACCAGTCAGCAAAGCTGCGCTCATTTTTCCGTGGCACTGAGCCTCCAAGCTGCATCCGATTCAGCACGGCAAACCAGACTTGTCTTGCCACAACACAGGAGATTAGTATGTGCTGCACATTTTCCTCTTCTTGATTACATAGCGGGCATTTCTCTGGGTGATCCAGGCCTCTCTTAGCAAGACGATCTGCCGTCTAGCATCTATTTTTGATTGCCAACCACAAAAACATTTTGCATTTAGGAGGTGCCCAGCTCTTCCAAAGGCGGCGCCAGGGTTCAAAGGTAACAGCCCCACTGAAATACGCTTTGTATGCAGACTTAGCTGAGTAGCACCCACTGGCATCCAGCCTCCAGGTATGTTGGTCATCCTGATCATTCAAGGCAATATTCATGAGGCAGTCCCATAAACGAAACAACTACGTTGTTTCTTCACATGGGAGATTTCCTTGGATATCATGTGTCCATAGTCAACGAGGGCCTCAGCAACCGTGTGCCTGTTCCGGTACCTTGTAGGAACTCTCTCAAACACAAGCGACGCCAAACTCTGAACTGATTGTCCATATATCCATCTGTCCGACCAGAACAAGGTGTTGGTCCCATTGCCCACTTGGGTAGTGACTGCAATTGCAAATAGGGCCAGGGAATTTGGGTGATTAGGCAGCTCCAAATCAGTCCATGGTCGACCAGCTCGTGTTTTCTTATACCACTGCCATCTAATATGAAGGGCCCAAGCCATAACTTCCAGATTTGGTATTCCAAGTCCACCAAGGTCCAGCGGCCTAGTCACTTTTTCCCAGGCACCCCCGGTGGGTTTTTTCCTGACCCTACCAGATGAAGTCCCTTCTGATTTTGTCTACTGCCTTCATAAACCACCTAGGCACGTTGATGGCGATCAGCAAGTGTATAGGCGTGGCTGTTAATACAAACCTCACAAGGGTGGCTCGACCAGCCTTGTTCATAAGGGCCGCTTTCCAGCTAGGAAGCTTATCGGCAATTCTTTCAATCCAAGGCAGCAAATCCCTCTTTCGGAGTTTGACATTGGAGAGCGGCAAGCCCAAGTAAGTACACGGAAACTCAGCGATTTCACAGGCCATATTCTCTTGTATGGTTGTCAGGGAGTCTTCTTCGCATCTGATAGGAATGATGTTGCTCTTTTGAATGTTTGTGTGCAGGCCTGAAGCATCTCCGAAGGCCTTTAGGATATCACTAGTGATCTGCAGTTCTTCAGCCGACGGTTTGATAAATAAAGCGACATCGTCAGCGTACAAAGAAAGCCTTTGTCCTGATACTCTAGCGGATAAAGGCTGCAGTAGTCCCTCATTGCCGGCTTTGATAAACAAGGCTGTTCATCACATCCATGACTGATGAAGAGCGTCAAAGTGACAGGGGGTCCCCTTGCCGAAGACCACGCTGAAGCTGTATGTATTTACCTGGTTCTCCATTCAGCAATATTTGAGTTGAGGAGGTGGAGAGTAGATGGGACACCAGGTTACACCAAGAATTTCCGAAACCCATGTGGCAGAGTACTTCCAGCAAGAAAGACCAAGAGACTGAGCCGAAGGCTTTTGTAATATCTAGCTTCAGGAACAGACTAGGAATTTTTTGTCGATGTAGAGCCTTGACCGTCTGCTGTACTAAAATAAAGTTATCATGGATACATCTTCCCCTTATAAAAGCACTTTGATTTGTGGATACATCTTCCCCTTGTACGTGCTGATAGAATATAATGAAGAACGAAGGTTGTACGACACCATTTTGACATAGATGAATATGAAACTTTCAAATTAGTTACCTAATATAGAAATTTACTACATGAAATTGTGAAGCATAATATTTAATAATATTATGACATGACTAATAAGTATGCAAACAGTTCATTGCTGTTGCATCGAAGCAACACTATATTGTTATCACTATACCACAGCACGGCATCAGCAACTTTCAGTGAGTCGCTAAAGGACCCTTTAGCCGCTCACGGTCGGTCGCTAAAGACCTTTAGCGACCTATGTTTTCGGTCGCTGTAAGTGGCGTCGCTAAAGCTTTTAGCGACCGACATCTTTTAGCGACCAACCGTCGATCGCTATATCCAAAGATTTAGCGACCCATCGTCCATTGCTATGAAAAGAATTAGCGACCAACGGTTCATTGCTACTAATACAATTAGCAACTCACAGTCAGTCCATAAAAAAATTGCATAACCAGAATACAAATCCTTATTATTAACATTGATCCATAATTACAACTCTACACAACACCAAGATTAACTTGTATAATATTATTTTCGCACTCAGAAAGTGATAACACATTTATACACCACAAGTAACTTCAATAAAGTCTCACATTTATATAAATGCTCAAGAGTCATGAGCTGATAATACAAGTTTGTCACAAGACAACATACAAGAGGTTGCACACATCTGGAAAGCCATGCCAAATGTTCATGATAGTTCAGAGCTACCTAGCTACTTTCTACTACAACTAATGATGTTTGTCTTGCACAGAACTAGCAAAATCACCCTTGTACAAAATGAGTTCACAAAAGAGAGGTCCAACAAGTGCTATAGTCAACCAAAATATTAGCTTCAAGTCATCAGATTCCTTATCAATGGCCAACACTCCCTGAAATAATATGACCAAGCAAACACTCATTAAGCAAAGAGATTATGTCATATCGCAAAATGTGAAGTCCTACTTATTGTTTTATGAGAACTAATTAAATTATTTCTTTTTTGGTCTCTACATGCAGAAGTCAGGGTAAAATACCTGAAGGATGTGGTGATGCTGCCTTCTTGCTAACCTTCACCTGAAAAAAATAGATCAATTAGATTTTACTGATTACTCTTGTAGAACAAAACAAAACAAGTCTAGTCTTATTACTTTCTTGTACGGCCAGGCAATCGACATCATGTTGGCATCAGCCATAGTAGACATATCATCATAGGGTCGAGGTAGAATTGCATCTCTTTTCAACACACATGTAACAATAACTTCACAAAATTCTCTACGAAGGATCTGACCTCCAACCATGGTGCTGGGTCTAGTTGAAACAATTGTTCCTTTAGCCACAGGCTGATCAGATCTCACCAAAGCATATAGTATGACCTCTTTTCCAACCTGATGAAAACGGTATGTGAGAATAAAATATATGTAGTGTTAATTATAAACTGACAAAGATAAAATATGTTGGAATGGAGGGAACAATACCAAAGTGTCATGTTCTGAGCGAGGCCGTGATTGGACTACATATTGTCCTTGGCTACCACCATCATCATTCTCATCCTCATCGCCATCTTCATCATCATCCGTAGAACTATAATCCGCATCATCTTGATCTAGTGCAACACCACCGATTTCCTGCATGTTTATGTCCTATATCAAACACTACATTATTTTGGAAGGCAATATTCCAAATAAGCATTCATTTTTGTATAGGAAACATAACCATACATGTTGACGTGACGTAGAATCGTGTTGTGACATGGGCTCAGCACTTTCCCTCTCGTGTTAAGAGAAAAAATCAGAACAAAGCAGAACTGACAGAAATATGGGTGCTGACCAGAGAGGGGCAGCGGATGGCAGGTCGGAAGCAGGTGGGATGTGAGGGTCGAACGGGCGTAGGTAGGGTTGGCCGGCGGCAAGAGAAGCACACAGGTGGATGGGCAAGTAGATCGAGTGGCGGACGGCCGGCCACAACAGCTGGGCGCGCACTCACGCGCGTGCGCACAGGCGGGGACGCTCGCTGGTGCGCACAGGCCCGTGCGTAGGTGGACCGGCGGCGGCGGCGGATGCGGGCGCGCGGGGCTGCGGCGGCGGCGGGTGCGCGGGGCTGCGGCGGCGGCGGATGCAGGCGCGCGGGCGGCGGCGGCGGCGGATGCGGGCGCGCGGGGCTGCTGCAGCGGCGGATGCGGGGCGCGGGCCACGGCGGATGCGAGCGCGCGGGCCGCGGCGGCGGCGGCGGATGCGGGCGCGCGGGCTGCGGCGGCGGCGAGTTGGGACTTCGATTTTGCAGGGCACGATCGATTTTGGGCGCGTCCGGGGATGGCAGCGGGTAGAAAACCCGCGGGTTCTGCTGTCCCAAACCCATACCCGACAAGAAAATTTTATACCCGCACCCGCCCCGTACCCGCACCCGGGTATAAATCTATTCCCATACCCGACCCCGAATGGGTAACGGGTACCCGCGGGTATCCCATACCCGGGTGGAGCGCGATGGGAGACGGTGGGATACTGGGATTTCGGTTAGGGTTTAGAAGTTTTTATATCAATTGCTAATTGGGATGGACTAAAAACACTATATAATGGACTATGGTGGGCCAAAATCGGGTATGCGGGTGGGACGGGTTCGGGTTATACCTGCCCATACCCGAACCCGCCATACCCGATGGGTATAACTTTTTACCCGTTTTCATACCCGCGGGTAAAAAATTATCCCATACCCGCTCCCAGATAGGGTAATTACCCATCGGGTATCGGGTATCGGGTACCCATTGCCATCCCTAGGCGCGTCAGTGTAGGGAATTGCGGAAAAATAATAGACATTGGCGCCTCACAATTTTCGCAGAGCGCGCGGGTTCCCGCCCCCTCTTCTATTTAGCGACCGACCGTTTGATACAACGAACACTTTTAGCAACCAACCGTCAAACGTTAAAATTGTGAGAATTAGCGACCAACGATTCATCGCTATATGGGGAATTAGCGACCGACAATCCGATGTGAAGTTTCAGCGACCCACCGTTCGTCCTAATTATAGGTCGCTAAATCTGTGCTGTGGTATAGTGTATGAAACATGTACCTAACACAGTTGTTATCGACAAAGACATTGTTCATATAGGAGTAAACTTTTATTGAAATTACTGAAAGCAAAACTGTTTTCAATGTTGCATATGTGAGCATTAGGAAATTACATATTGTCCTATTTGAATAATGAAAAATTGCTAACCCATGGAGATTTTAATCCACTAGACCACTTGTTGATCGAGTAGCTATCAAAATGGATGAATACCTGGAGCACAGAAAATAAGGAATCCTTTCGCTGGAAAGATATTTGCAAACTATTAGACCTCTACAAAAGAATAGCATATGTGCAAGTAGGAAATGACACCACAATTATGTCCTGGGAAGACTCTTTCACTTGTACACCCCTCAAGATTCAATACCCTGAGGTGTACTTATTTAAAAAGAAAAAGACAATTCTGCTAAACTGAGTTTTGGCACAGGAACATCTATATGAGCTCTTCAACCTAGCACATGGTGTATAGGCTTTCAATCAGTTTCAGCACCTCACTGATCTACTTGGCAATATTAGCATTCAGAAGGCCAATAAAGATATATCAAAACATATGGGTCAACAAAAAGTTCAATGTATCTCAACTTTACCAAAAAAATCTTTGGTCATATCCCAAACAGACACAACATTTAAGTATTTATGGAAGTCCTCATACCAACCAAAGAATAAAGTTTCCTTTGGCTTTTGCTGCAGAGTAGGTTGAACACCAAGGCAATATTAGGGACAATGAACATGACCGTAGTGTCATATACTTGTGGACTATGCATATTGCAAAGAGAGGAGACGTTAAGGCATCTTTTTATAAGATGTGTTGATTGGCCTCAACATCCCAAGGCGGTTCAATACAGAGAAACTTATAAGATGGCTCAAAAGGAAATTACAAGTGCCATTCTATATGGATATCATATTTCTTATGTCCTTGGGTATATGGACATTACAATGTGAAATATGATTTCAATAGGAAACTTCCTGTTGAGTTCTAAGTAGAGTGTACATCACATGATTTATTGGGAGTGCACAAAGGAAATTTAAAATTACACAGAAGAGTGATTGTAATTTCAATGCTTAATTACTTAGTTTATTTTTTCTGCTGAACTAGTATTAGGTTCCAACATAATATACATGGGCCTAAAATGAGGTTGCTGAACTAGTATTAGGTTCCAACATAATATACATGGGCCTAAAATGAGGTTGTATGAGCCCAATATGAAGCCCACCTAGCACACTATGGGAAGATTGTTTGAGTCCAATAAAACTACCTGCAACCAAATATCTCCAAACCCTAACTGTGATTCCATCGGTGGCGGCGGCGATAGAAAGTAAAGGTGGAGTAAGATCTGGAACATGTGTTCCACCCCCAAACCCTCCGTCGAATACAAGGAAGAGAATCTAGCAAAAGCTTCCTTGTATTAGGAATCCCTCCTCGTCACTTGCTTCGCTGGTTTGTATTTTGGCTCATCGTTCTATACCATGTGATTTTGTTTTCTTTGCATTGGTAATATGCTTGTTTTCCTGTAGCACAAGATTGTCTTCCTTGATTTCTTTCTTTAGATTATTTAACTGATAGGGCTAGTCATCCATAGATATGTGGATGTGCATATGTGATTGCCTGCAACAAGGAAGATAAATGACTTCTAGGTTTGAAATGAAGTCAATGTATATTGATCTGCGGAATTCTGTGGAAAGTGCTCTCTTAGCCTAATTTTGATGCATGCACCGAACTTCCTATAATTTTCTTTCATTCTTATCTGCATTGTGGGTGGTCATTTTAGGAATTAGAACAATAGCAATGATCATTCCATATCTCCTCACTGAGTAAATTCGAATGCATATATATGCTCTGGCAATTTAAGGATTTCTAAGTTTCTTAGGAAGTTTAAGGACTTGCATTCGACTCTTATGACATTATCTCTTGTACCAAATCCCATACTTCTAGCTGGCATAGAATTTTGTCTTGTGTTCGCCTCTACTGATGCATCCATTTAAGAATCCAATTAAATAGTATAAAGTATATAATGACGGATATTAAACCAATTTTCAGGTGTACAATTCTTATTGCCAGTATGAAATGCGAGAGAGTTGGTTCGTTTAAGCTCATGTGATGAGGAGCAGTATCGCTACCTTGTGTTGCGCATACGGACCATCTTTGCATCTCTTCGCGCTTGCCTTCAAGGTGCTTTGGATTCCGCTCCGAACATACGATATGCGGTGCCCAACCTCTCACGTGACCTCGGGTCGCAGAGTCACTCACTTGCTGCATCACTCATGTTGAAGGCTGACCTTTGCCTTAATCGAGAGCGGCTGACCATCGGTAACATACCTGGGATATTTGTTGGTGATGCATTCCTATTCCAAGCAGAGATGTTCGTGCTCGGGCTTCATGAATCCTTCCAGGGTGGTATCAGCTCATCAAAGATCTCTGACCTGACCATTGCCACATCTATTGTCATGTCCGGTGGCTATGAGGACAATGTTGATGATGGAGGTGACGTCCTTATCTACTCTGGGCAAGGAGGCCGAGATCGTGATAGCAAGAGGCAGACAACCGACCAGAAGCTTCAAGATGGGAACCTCGCTCTCAAGAATAGCAAGGACTATGGCATCGAAGTTCGTGTTATCCATGGCATCAAGATCAGCCGTAACGACAACATGATCTACTTCTATGATGGATTGTATAAGGTTGAAAGCTGGTGGCCTGAGCGGGGCCATTCAGATTTTAAGGTGTACAAATTCAAGCTGAAACGTCTACCAAATCAAGCTCCCATGGGCTCTATGATGTACCAAAAGGCCAACAAGCTCAGAGTAAGTATGCTCAATCTCCCACCGGGGCAACAACTATTTGATCTTTCCCAGGGACAAGAGTGCTTGCCAGTTGGTTTCTACGGTGTTGTGGGTGATGACACTTTCAACCCTTTAACTTCTAAATACCTCCCCCACACGGTATATCCAAAGATCGCATTATTCTACCAGAGCCAGGGTGCTTGCAGCTGCATTGGAAACTGCTCCGCCGCCGCTGGAAATGGGTGTTTTTGTGTCAAAATGAATGATGATGAGCTCCCGTACAACAAATCTGGAGTGCTGCTCCATGGGAAGCGTATGATATTTGAGTGTGGGCCACAATGTCAGTGCCCTCCAACGTGTCCGAACCGGGTGAGCCAGAAGGGTCTCAAACGGAGGCTACAGGTGTTCTGGTCTAAAGCGATCGGGTGCTGGGCGCTTAGATCGCTGGACTTCATCCCGGCTGGCACGTTCATTTGCGAGATCACCGGGAAGGTCACCTTCCTTTCAAAGGTAGAGCAGGAACAATACATGAATAAGGTGGCTACCAATAATCATAGCTTTGAGGATGGTATCTTGATGTTTCCAGAAAAGCTACCACGCCGGTACATGGAGTGGGGGAACAACATCACTCAGGTGCTTCCTGGTTATAAGCCGCTGGCTAACTGGGCTGAGTCAGCCGTGCCTGAGAGTCTTAGCTGCTTGGTGATTGACATGACAGATGGCAGGAACGTGGGGTGCTACCTGAGCAACAGCAAGACTCCCAACGTGTTTGCCCAATTCGTTCTTTTTGATCACCATAATATGTCCATGCCACATGTCATGATCTTCGCGTTGCAAGATACCCTGCCGATGACAATGCTGACCCTGGATTATGGGTATGGAGCAAATAGATGCTAAAATACAAGCAAGGTAATGCACAAAGCATGCCCTCCGACCCCTATTTATTTCTTAATTTGCTGCTGCTATTCATTTTACCGCATAAAACAACCATTTCACTTTGTTCGGTTGGTCAGCAATGTAGTTTTGTTTTCAGGTAATAGCTTGCTATAGTATTCATTTTACCGCATCAACATTATAAGCAATCTACAACTGAGTGAAGTTATGGTATTGATATTTTGTTACTTATGCAAGATGTTCCACTTCCTAGATTCATACTAGCTGTTGACAGTTGTTCATATGAGCTGAATGCTCTAGCTCGATGCTCTGCTTCATTTTAAGGCGATTTTGCTTACATATGGTATAGTGGATGATAATGAAAGATATACCTGTGGTATTTTTTTATTAGCGTCAGATAGCAAGGGTAGTTAAAAACTAGTTCAATTCGAATATGGAGGTAGTATTTGATTGACTGCAAAAATAAAATGTAATGTGTGTTCCTCTTACTATGGTTGTCTCAGGACTACAGATGGAGAAGCTAAAAGGAATACCAACTCAGTAGTGGTCAACTGGAAGAGAGGTGCAGAGGCTGCTGGTAAAGCAAGGAATAAAGATACTTCTATTTTTCTCGAATTGAACATTTTCGTCTGTTCTGTGTCTCGTGTGTTTTGTACTTTTGTGGAGCCTAGTGTTGTGTTTCCCCGTAACTTGCTACTGCATATTTCATTCCTGGTATAAGGTTATTTGAAGACATTATGTGCTTTTCTAAGATCGTGTTCTTCAAGATTGTTTGTTACTTGTTCATGAATGACGAAAATGATAACGGCTTGCTTGTTACTGGCGACGTCAGCTTATTATTATTATTTTCTGCAAAAGGATGAGATCTCCAGTTCTAATGTAGAAGAGAAAGTATATGATTCATGTAGTAATTGATATTCATCCCTTGCAATATTCTGGGACATTTCTGCCGTCCTTTATCTCACAAGTCACAACGTTAGGAAAGCGTTTCTTAATTGCAACGCTCAGAACCTTGAAACTTCAGCTCGATCAATCTAACTCGAGATGTACGAGGAAACCGACCGAGAAACAGGATTAGTTATCTGTAACAAGTCACGGGTGAGCCTGCCCCAGGTCTTGGTTTATTATGTCGATAGCAGCGAACAGAGTAGGATTGGTTGGACGAGACAGCAACGCCGTCTCCTAACAGTCCGGGTGTCGTGTACCGTCGCTGAATCGCCGCACCAGCGAGACCGTAGCGATGAAATCCATGGGAAACACGACGAGATCCGTCCCAACTTCCTCTTTGATTGCAAGGCCTGGGAAACACGACGAGATCCTGGAGGCCTGCTGCTCATGCCGTGGTCATGCTCTGTCTTCATCCACTCAGGCCTCCTGTCATCGATCACTTCCAGCGCGTGGATGATGATGGATATCAAGCCGCACAGACTGCTTCCTTGTGCCACGAACACTGGTGGTAAGCCAGCAGCCGGGACCAAGCCCAGCAAGGCCTATTATGCTCCTGAAACCTCTCTGACGTTATGCTTTGCTGCATAAGATTAACCAGATGACGCCATATCTGAACCTAGCATCATCTCTGTTGCAGATTACACAGATCATTATATTGGACGTGACGATTATAGGGCTACACGGTATAGAAGTTGGAAGACCATATCGAGGTAGCTCTTGGGAGGCAAAAGAGAGACCAGAGCTCAATATTGACATGGACCCTGTTTTGGGCTTCGGTAGGTCCAAAGTAATCCAGTAGAGATCGAATTAATGGTATTTGCCGTAGAGATGGACACTCTGATCGTAAGACGGAGTCGGACGATCTAGTCATGTGTGTGTAGCAATTCCGTTATTTAAGCAATGGCCTCATTATATACTAAATTGTACTGGTGCTTGGTTGGATTCAGATACTGTTGTTAATTGGGATTTTGTGGTTGTCAATATTTCATTTTGCTGCCGTTGGGTAACTTTGTAGCCATCGGTGACTTTCATGTCTCACTGATGATATATAAGTTGAGGTACCATGCAGAGTTTTAATTCAATGGCCTCAGTTTGAGCTACTGATCTCATATGTTGCTGTAGTTCAGGTTTCAGTAGTTCTGTGTTATTCCTGGACATGTTAGGATCCTTGTACTGACAACAGTCACCGAAATCTGAATTGCACAGGAAGCTGGTCCCAAAATCACAATTTCCTGTACTCAGATTTTGGCCGAAAGTATATACACAGCATATAACAATGGTAACATCATGTCTCATTCCCAAAACAATACTACTAAATTAATCTCTATTAGCTGGTCCATGTATTGCATATTTTTTGTTGCCATGTCTTTCCTACGGTCTTCTGTCAAAGCTCAGCTCACAACTTGGACATGTGAAATTATGGTACATGGTTTTCAACCCTCTTGTAGAGTTTGGTACACAACCCCTGTAAATCCTCCAAAAGAACTCATTTCAGTCATTTTCTGATAATTTGAAGGGTTCATACTGATAATCATGCAAGTTTCTCGATTTCCTGAATGATAATATCCTTCTCCTCGTCAAGTTCATCTTCACCTTCATAATTAAGAAAAATGACATTACTAACGAGTACTTCAATAACATCTATTCTTAATGTCCATCAACCATACAATGCTCTGAATAAAATAATTCAGCTACCCCCCTGATCTGCAATAAATCAGAGCACAACTCTACCTTTACTGGTAGGAAGATTGCCAAGTAGCTTCAACAGTTCTCTGCGATTGTCCAGCAGAACTTGAATTATACAACGAGGCTTGTTTGGATTTGCAACAAATACCTGTTTCAGTACTGCAAATGCTTAAAAAGGATCATTCATACGCATGTGCAGACGTGTGCACAGTATGATGAGTCGATGGTGATACCTTGAAAACGTGGAAGGCACATATTCTGATATTTTTGCTTGAATCCTGCAAATAGTGATTCGATATGATAGATGCAAAGCCCATAAAATTATTTTTCTTCTGAGAATGTGATCACATATTTGTGCAGCTGAACAGAACCTTTAAATAAGTATATATATACAACTATATATTGATTGATATATGGCTTCGGACCAACTAGACAAATTTATATGCAGATTTCTGAAATTCGAAAAGTATAACACGTACCTTCAGTAGATTAATCATGATATTCAAGAAACGAACTTCCAGAATGTATCGCTTCATTATTTGAGCATTAGGAGCCTCCAGTAAAAATTCTGAAAGAAACTGGCACACCAAATGACAATAAATTTCCTTCCGAAGTGAACAAGTTAGTAAAAACTGGTGCAGATGATAAACAGTCAAACCTTCATTGCCTGCCTTCTTGTTACATAATTATTAGATGACAAGAGCCTCATGTAGAGTTCAAAGAACTGGAAAATATTACACAATTAGAGTGATGAACGAAAGGACAAATGGTTCAACAGTTTAATCAACATAACATATATGGCAATCACTTTTAACTTATAAAGAGAATTCGTAATGAAATTCTAAAAGAACATTGTGCTGTCTTATTTTGTTGATATGAACACATCCAGACAGCTGCACTTCAGGAGATTACCTGCTCGTAATGGGAACTCAAAAACTCCGCGACAACAGTTTCATGTTTAGTAAGCAGATCCTGCAACCATCTTATCAAGAATGACCATCAAAATCGATTCTTGCATCAACAGTAGGAATTCAAATTCAAAAACAAAATCTGTTGATATTTGTTTACCTTGAATGTGTTCAGAGCGTCAGAAGCAATATCAAAGTTTGGCAGCTCAACATACTCAAAAAACAGCTCGAAGCTGCTAGATTCCAATATGTATCTGTAAGAACACTACAAAATCAGATGCATGTAAAAATAATCTAATTAACAATTATCAATAAGTTTCAATTTTATGAAACTCTTTGCTATCTATCATATAGATTTATTCTAACAGAATTAACAGAGCCATCGCATATTAACTTACTCTGTTTGAAGCACATATATATAGTGCTTATAATTAAGATATGAATAATAAATTAAGTAAGAATAATGACCAAAAGGAAACTCCAAATGAATAGAAAATTTGATCCCTTACTTTGCAAGTGTTGGGTACTTTATGCATTCTCTTAACATGTTCCCACAGTTCAACGCAATTTCCAAATTCTTGTAGCTGTTATAAAAAAAAAAAATCAAAAGTCAAATAAAAGGATGTACACATAGAGTTGTAGACACAGATATGGAATAATAAAGTTATAATTAAATGATGACTAGAAAAAATGAAAACGATGAACTGCAAGGCCCAGAGTGCAGAATCCGTTTGGCTGCACGTAAATGGTCAGAGATGAATAATTACAAAAGCTTATAAAGGAGAATATGTGGTAGACGATAGCCATCAGCTAACTACAGAGTACCTAGAGACAATAGCTTGTAAAAGGATCACAGTTGTTTTAGCATACAGGTGAAAATAGTGCCATCTTAAGTAAAGAAATGGATGACTCACCAACCGACTAGGAAATCTAAAAGCTCGAGATGATTTTCAATGTGCTGCACACAGCAATAACTTTCATCGACCTTCTGACGAAGCAAAATGCACCAGCAGTGAACCAGATCTTTTCTTACCTACAACATTAAGCGAATCTGTTCAAAACACCGGTGAAGAAAATGCAGATAAACCAATTTAGTAAGGAACTGCAACATACTCCCCAACCCAAGGAAGGCAGATTCTGGACGAACAGGGAGAGGACGTCCTCCTTGCAAATCTCAAGGGTTATCTGCAGGACCTGCTCTTGATTTGGTTCTACTTCTCCATCTCCAGAGAGCATGAGCCTCAAGGATGAGATGTTTTTCTCAACCTCTTCCAGAGCCTAACGAAAGGATGCATATGGGTTGGTTCATGATGTGCCATAAACACTAAAAGAAAATTTCCTTGCGTCACCATATAACACAACACGACCAACCACCTCAAACATTATCACCATTACAATACGAAATTAGTTTCTAAAAAAACACTATGAAATTAGCAGTTTTCCGGAGCATCGAACAAGAAAAATAAACAATAAATCATGTCAACGAGGGCGTAAAACTAAACAGGACACTGCAATACCCTACAACTGCATATTTTCCCTCCAAGTTTGATCATCACTAATTCGTGTTAAGAACCAGGGTGAAAGGATTAACCATGATGAACAGTCTTAGTTTGGCACATGAGAACCTTCGAAGGGAATTCCAAGGCCAAAAGGGAAAACTCTGTTACAAAGAAAACGAAGGAAATGATCCAAGCATCCACCTGATTACCGAACTGGTGATCAAACCACCGCTAAGATCGCAATTTTCCCGTTCGATTCAGTCACCAAAGACCCCCTAGCGGGTGCTCGGGCTCCTTGATCTCGAAAGATAATTCCGTGGACCCAGGAAGCAGGGGAAGGTGGAGAGATTGACGAATCACCTTGGCATGGGTCCGGGTGTGAAGCGCGAGGAAGGAGTCCTTGATGGAGCGGACCACCTCCTCCGGCGTCGACGGCCGCAGCCGCGACGCCATCCGGAAGAAGAAGGACATGGCGCTGTCAGCGACTCGGCGGCCGGCCAACGGCAGCGGGGCGTAATGCACAGTTTTGTCGTCTACGTATGGATGGGGCCGGGCTCGGGCGGTTGTGACGCCCTTTTCTGTCTTCTCTGGCTTTTGCTTTCGCCGCGCACAGTTTTTTCTTTCACCACCTACCTTTATTTATATTTTATTATGGGATGAGTTTTTTGTTTACTTTCTGAACAATTTGTTTTATCGAAATTTACACCTCGAATAAAATCTTAGTTTATTTTACTTTCACAAATAATTTAAGTTGCTCCAATATACTCCTTATACAATTTATCTTTTTTTCTCTTCTAATCATTTGATTTAAAGCTCAAATTTTGCATAATAATAGATGATATTAATATCTATGTAACAGAAATATTATATATTTTTATGATATTTTATGTATAGTTTTAGAACTATATAGATAATATTCGATACTACTCTCTCTATCCCAATTTATTTGTCATCCTAAGAATTTTTGTGCCAAGTTCATGGAATATTCATCGAACGTGGACATACGAGTTGTCTAGGTTCAGAGAACGTTCAATAAACCTGGTAAAAGGTCGGGATGGCAAGTAATTTAGGACAAAGGGAGTATTAAACTATAGAATATGATTAAAATATACATAATATATTTTCTAGTATAAGGTCATATGAAAGCTAACATTGTGTAAAATTAGCATCGAATTCAAATCATATGAAGAGAAACAAAAAGAAAAATTATATTAGGAAGTAAGTTGCACCAACTTGAATTGCTTGAGTGAGTAAATTGAGCTAAAATTTTATTCGGGATGTAACTTGAAGAAAGTAAATTGTTCCAAGGAGTAAAATAGACTTATCCTACTATTATTGGGTATTAAAAACCGGATAAACATTTTCAAACATAAAAATATCTACTATGCACAAATTTGAACAAGCCTTAAAAAAATTGACGTCACCCTTTCGATGCAACCTTTATTACTTTTTTTTTTTTTTTGAATCGAGGGTTCACCCCATTTCCATTATCAGCTAACGGAAATATAACGAGTAGCCAAGCACAAGTACCGAACTACGAAACAGAACAGTTCAACTCTCCCCACCCCCGGATGTCCCTGGATCTCCAGCAGACATCTAGGGGGCGGTAAATGGAGAGGGTTGTTTCAACCAGACGAAAAGTCTATTACATCACCAAAAGACTAAGAGCCGACTACAACCAACCACCACCGCAATCTCTTCTTCTCCTCCTCATTCTTCCCGAAGTTCTTCCAGTCCTTCTTCTTCCTCCTCCGGACCTTGAATCTCCGGCAGCACGACGCATCTTCCCTGCCTGGACATGACCCCGATCGCCGCCTCGGACCCTCGCGTTTGCTCCCGACTTCATGATTTCCTTCAGGTCCCCCTTTTGCATCCCCGCCCGATAAGTCAAGAAAGCGTTCACTTGAAAAATAATGTCACAAGGATGGTTCAGTTTGATCTTGTCAAAACATGTCCTGTTTCTGGATCTCTAGATGGCCCAACAAATAGCAGCAAGGCCCACCATGTAGACTTTTTCACCACCCGGTAATGCCCGTGGAATCCATGACCAAAACTGATCATAATTGTTAGGTCCGTTTCTTCATTCCAAAACAGGAAGCCACAATTCCCCATACCACTTTAGCTACTGGGCATGAGAAGACGAGATGGTCTATTGTTTCATTCTGGTCACAGAAATAGCAGGAGGGATCTCCACTCCAATTTTTCGAGCCATGTTATCCTTAGTCAAAGTGGCCCTATTCTCCATGAACCACATGAAGATTCTTACTTTTTCTGGTATTTTTGCACTCCGATTCTTTTGTTGTTGGGCCCACTCTCATTCCTAGTTAGGTGGTTGTACATGGATTTTGTTGTGTATTTCCCATTTTTTCCCAGATCCAGCAAGCCTTGTCGGCTTCATGGGACAGATATTTGCCCTGTTCAAGAGATCAGCTAGGGAGTACCACCGATTATGGTATTCATTAGGAAGGTGCCTCCTAAACCCTATTACCCATCCTTTAGCAGCACAATCATGCACTCGTTATCTCTTTATCATCACATAATTCAAACAGGACAGGGAACAATTCACACAAAGGTTTATCGTTTATCCAACTATCTTGCCGGAAGCAAATGGCCTTGCCATTTCCCATCTTCAGTTTCCTCCCTCTCAAGTAGTACTTCCTCACCTTTAACAAATCCGACCAAATTGGTGAATCAGATTGCTTGTGTTTGATATGTCTTATAGGTCTTCCTTTGGTATATTTGGCCTTTACTAGCTCTTGCCATAAACCATCCTCCGATTCCAGTCTCCACCACCACTTGGTTAATAAACTGATATTCATTTTCCTCAAATTCTTGATTCCGAGCCCTCCTTTTTTCTTGGCTTTACATACTTTTGTCCATTTGACTAAATGATATTTTTTCTTTTTGCTCGCTCCTTGCCGGAAAAAGCTTCTTATCGCTTTATCCATCCTCTTGATCACTGTTTTTGGGATCGGGAACATTGACATATGGTATACGAGGCGAATTAGTCGGGCTCGCTTTAATCGGGATACCTCTTCCCCCCATGGACAAGAAGTTTCCTTGCCATATACACAACTTTTTGTACGATTTTTCCTCCATCGGGGTCCAATCAATTACATGCAATCTCCCAGGAGATATAGGTACCCCTAAGTATCTTATGGGAAAAATTCCCACTTGGCAATTGAACAAAGTAGCATAGTTTAAATCAATGTCCTGGTCCCCATTGATGCTTATGATTTCACTCTTATTGAAATTGATCTTTAATCTTGACATTTGCTCATAGATGTACAACAGGATTTTCACATTCCTGGCCTTCTCTATATCATGTTTCGGACACATTATTGTGTCATCTGCATATTGAAGTATGGCTACTCCTCTCGGGATTAGATTAGCAGCAAGCCCAACCACCATGTTATTTTGTTGAGCTGAATGAACCATTC
Organism: Chloris gayana; assembly: GCA_031894775.1. Lineage (NCBI taxonomy): Eukaryota > Viridiplantae > Streptophyta > Magnoliopsida > Poales > Poaceae > Chloris > Chloris gayana. The sequence goes on from JAUNZO010000584.1 coordinate 37,973, forward strand.
GGGTCAGGCTGTCTGCCACCAAATTAAACAGGATGGGGGACAAAGGATCTCCCTGTCTTACTCCTTTGTAGCTCTGAAAATAAGGGCCTTCCTTGTTGTTTACTTTCACACATATTGTTCCTTCACACACCACCTTCCTAATCCACTTGCACCATGTGTCACCGAAGCCTCTTTTTTCCAAACACTTAAAGAGAAATTCCCAATTTACTTTGTCATACGCTTTTTCAAAATCCAGCTTTAGAATAATCCATGTTTCCTTTTTCAACTTAGTCTCATGTAAAATTTCATGTAGCGCCAACACCCCGATCATAATGTTTCTTCCTTTGATAAAGGCAGTTTGTTCCCTGTGTATGATTTTATTCGCCACCGGCTCAATTCTCATGGTCGGGAGTTTGGTAAACCACTTATATATGCAATTTAGTAAACAAATTGGTCTATATTGCCGGATTCTTTCTCGCTTCAGTAACTTTAGGCAACAGGGTTATTATTCCATAGCTAAGTCTCTTGATATCAAGTGACCCACAGTAGAACTCGGTGAACAATTTGATGATATCTTCTTTTACTATATCCCAACAGTGTTGATAAAATTCTATGGGAATTTTATCGAGGCCAGCAACTTTATTTTTTTCCATCATATCAAGTGCTTGCTTGATCTCCTCTTCTTCAAATGGTTTAGTCAGCACCCAATTATCCTCTCTGGATACTTGGGGTGCTTCTGTCCAAATGTTTGTATCTATATCAAAAGCATTCCCACTATCTTTACCAAATAGTCCTTTGTAGAATTCGGTTGCATGTTTCAATAACTCTTCATCTCCTTTTATGACCTGATCCTCATTCTTCAAGCTATAGATGGTATTTGACCTCCTTCTGCCATTTGCAACCCTATGGTAATATTCTGTGTTATTGTCACCTTTGAGCAGCCATGTTTCATGACTTCTCTTATACCAATATAGTTCCTCGGATTCTAGTATATGCATCAGTTCGATGTTTATTGCAATTCTCCTCTTTATTTGAACGTTTGTTAGGGGTACCTGCTCTTCAATGTGTTCATACTCTGCCAATTCCTCATTTATTTCAATTTTCCTCCTTTTGATTCTCCCAGCTTGATCAAAGCCCCATCCTTTAAAATATTTCTTGATCCTTTTCAACTTGATTTGCAAAGCCTCTAAAGCATTTTTATTTTTGATTGGTTCCTTCCAAATCTTTTCTACTAGGTTCTTGAACTCGGGGTGCTTTAACCAAGAAAGTTCAAAGTGAAAGGGGATTTTTGGGGTGGGTTATCTTTCATCGTGGTCATAATTAAAGGATTATGGTCAGACAATTCTCTTGGCTTTTTGAACACCTTGACCGGAGGAAACAGGTGCTCCCATTCTTTGGACATGAGGACTCTGTCCAGCTTCTCTAGAGTAGGATCAGCTTGATTGTTAGTCCAGGTAAAATTTCCACCTGACATCTCGATGTCTCCTAGTTCATTCACTTCAATTATGTTATTGAAGATGTCTATATTTTTATCTGGATGAAAATTCTTGTTTTTCTCATAGGAGAACCTGATCAGGTTGAAATCTCCACCCACAATGTATGGTTCTTTGTTTCTATAACAAAAGTCAGCCAACTCAGTCAAGAACTCCACCTTATCCTCTTCTTGAGCTGCCCCATAGACATTGATAAGATTCCATCTAATAGAAAGGTCTTTATCCCAAAGGTCCATCTCGTAACATATGTTTGTCCTCTTTAAAAGCTCCAAGCATCAAACCTCTCTATTTTTAATCCAAGTGAGTAACCCACCCGATCTCCTCTCGGCAGAATCCAATGCCATAGGTGCTTTTGAATTGGGTCGATGGTTTTCAAGTACTTCTCTGTAAAATCTTTTTGAATTGTTTCTTGGAAACACAGGAAATCAAAATTATACTCCCTAATTAGATCTCTAATCACAGGAGTCATCCCTTTCTTCTTTATCCCCCTACAATTCCAGAAGACACATATCATTTTATACTATTTGGTTTTGTACTTTTCTTGGGATTTGCAGTGTCCAGGAATTTCCTGGTTTCCTTTATCCCTATACTCGAAGGTGTAGTTCTCTTACTCCTTCTGAGTATAACTTGTGGGGTTCCCACTTTCTTTACTGATCTTTTCTTAGCTTTTACCACGGTATAACCCTCCTCATCGAATTGGTATTCCTACCATTGTCCCATTCCAGAAGTAAGACCTCTTTTTCGGATAAGATTCCAGTGTTACTGTTTTGTTCCTCTGGGGCTTTGATCTCATCTTTCTTTTTCTCCAACTTATGTCTAGCAATCTCTAGATCCTTCATAATATCTACCACATCATAATCAGTATCATTGATTACAACTCCCATGTTTGCAGCTATATTAGAAATGCTATCATTATCAAGGACAGAAAAGGAATTATGTGTGTTTAAGTTAGTACCTTCGATGTTTCTTTTTTGGTCAACTTGGCTTGAGCTTCCTTGATAATCTGCCCTTGTACCCTTTCACTTTTCCTTGTTGTTCTGAGTCTCCGAGCTTCGTGATACTTTCAGGAATGTCTGTCTTGTTCATCTCCTTCCTTCCATCAGCCTTGGTTCCATCCATGATTGATGCTTTCGTTCCTCCAGCCAAATCTACAGGATCCTAGATTATATAACACTTGGAAATTTGCACATTTCCCATGTATTTATCACTCCGACCTTCCCACTCCTCCTCATCGAGTCCATCATATTCCTCATCACTGTCCATATCATCAAATATGGTCAGCTTGTCACCATCTTCCTTCACACTAGGCCCCATGCTTTTATTAAAGCCTTTTTGTGCATCTCGCCATCGGTTTCCCTTGTGGCTGCTGAATCCCTACCTCCTCATGACACCGAACACTTTTTCCTTTGAGCTTGGATGGAGCAGATTGCCATCCACTTGTTTCTTGTGTTGGAAAGGAGCTAGAACTTCCACCTTCCCCCATTTTAGGTTTTTTAGCCTGATGTTCTCCTTCTCCCCGAGGGTCCGGTACCTGGATGGCTATGTTGGGTAGCCGAGAAGGGGTCTCCACTTCTCTTTCGAAAAAGAAATCATGCAGGAAGGGAATAATGAGTCCTTCTGCAGATTCAGGTACCTTTGTAACATCCCCGCAACATATTTTTATTCTCACATATTCCTGTCTATTCATTGTCTTCTCATCTATAGCAACTGTCACTCCCACTAAAGAGCCCACGTAAGCCAGAGTTTGCTCATTCCTCTTATCATAAGGTATGCCCCTCACCCTGAACCATGCTTGCTGAAATTCAGCCTTAGCACCAGTAGAAGAATCCCATGGATCAATAGCAATTTGTGCATTGGCCGTTCTCATCCCGAGTGGTTTAAAATGGCCCCATTCTTTTATCAGCTGAGCAGTAGGGAACCTCACAGAAAACCTATTCTCAGAAATTTGCTTAGCAGTCCACCTCCATATGTTAGACCCCAGGATACATCTAAACTCGTTTTCTATCTGTCTAGCATCAATCTTCCCGGACAGCACAGAAACTATTGCAGTTGTGGATCTTTCTTTCAGGGTATTTTCTGATGGGCAATCAGGGATGTAAAAGAAGCCTTGACCCTCTACTTGCGCAGCACAAAAAGGAGCCACATAATCGCACAAAAGTTTGGTCCGACAATGATCAGATATATGCCCAAAAAGACCACATCTAGCACACTTCTTAGGTTTCCTACAATCCCGAGCTCTATGACCCTTCTCACCACATCCGTAACACTCCAACTCAGCAATGTTTGAGATCTCACCTTGGTGTGCCTCCTGTTTAGTACCTGCTCCTTGCTTGTCCCGTTGATTATTCCTCCGATGCGCGGAAGATGAGGAACTTCCTTGGATCTCCCCCATGGTCGACCTCCTTGCATTTTTGGATGATGCGCCCACTTGGATCTCTCTTCTTCTTGCTCTTTCAAAGCTTTTAGATTCGCCTCTTCCTCTTTGTCTGCGGCACCGGAAGCAAGGTTGAGCTCCCGACGATCTCGATCGGAACCTCCCTCCCTCGGATTTGCGAGTTTCTGTTTGGGCTCCCACTCTTGCCTTTTCCAGGTGAAATCCTCGCGGCTCGAAGTCCGTCCGGCTCCTCTTCCATGCCTTCCCGCACCAAATCCTTCGCGTCCCCATCCTCGATCTCGACCGCCCACCATCATCGTAGGCGCTGGTCTCGATCTTACAGCTTGCGCGTAAGTTCTCGAGGCTCCCCTCGCCGTCGATCCCCTCTTCCACGGATGCCCAAGCGCTCTCGCTAGGGATCCGTTCGTCGGTAGGTAGGAGACGGCCGTGGAGGACCGAAACCCTAGCTGTTCGGTTCCCCTTGAGGATGGGTATATATCTCCGGATCCTGCTGAAATCAGGCTATCACGGGTCGAACTCGACCGAGCCTGGTTTGTGTGTCCCACTATCAGCGACGTATCAGGTAATTTCGGCCATGAATCTACCTGGTTTGGCACCGAGCGATCCCCCGATTCGCTGTTCCGTGGGGGCGCGCCGTCGGCCTCCTCCCCGCGCTCATCCGCTCGATCCACTCCACGCGTCCCTTCATGCACGCGATCGTCCTCGGTGCGAAGCCCGCTCCGGGGTCCGCCATGGGGTCCGCAACGAGGTGCGCCATGGGGACCGCCATGAGGACTCGGGGAGAGAGACACGAGAACCGCCATTGTCGTCCCTTGCCTCGGCCTAAGGAATATT
>JAUNZO010000585.1:0-65717 GCA_031894775.1 Chloris gayana
TGTGGATAAGTATATAACTACATATGAAATTTGATCATGTATGTCTCGATGAATCTATAGCAATTCCTATATCATATGGGCACGTTTCAACAACCTTATTCCACATCATCAGAAATACATTCAAGTCTAGTTTCATATGCAAGAAACGGTGTATCATTTGGACTTCCCACCTAAGAGTTATGACCGTTTTAGTGAAAGATATACATGCAATTTATTGATGCGCGAGGATTCAGTGGAAGATATACATCCAAGTCTAGTTTTATATTATGGTTATATACTTGTCCACATCAAAAGGGGTGCATGGTCACGTGAGCCGACATGAGAGAGTAGCTCGTGCAGCACGTGCGACGGACCAAAATAACAGTTTTTATTGTTTAGGGATCTAAGTTGTTCGGTTTCATAGTTCAATGATAGAAAGCAAGCTATGAGGATATTTGATAGACTAAAATCGAACTTTGACCACTTTCGGCCAATGGTGAATGGTGACTACCATTTGTAACGATGGTCTGGCCCCCACCTTCTCTATTTCTCAGAATTGTTGAATTTTTTCTAGGAAAAATTCCTTCAATGTCATAAATCTTAATCCCCTCCTGGCAGGCCGGCCGCGCTGGCCTCTCCGCTCCGCCTCCAGGCCGACGGCGTGGCTCGATGGATTTGGTTCAGCGTCGCCCTTGCGCACAGCCTGCCTCCTTCTCCAAGCCGATCGGATTTGGTGGCGGCGCGACGGCGGCGGCTAGCCCGAGAGGAGGCACCGACACGGGGCGCGGTGGCCTGCGACAGAGCGATCAACGACCAGTGCGGGCGGGTCGACCGGTGGCACAGGCAGCGGTGGCCTGGCGGTGTGGGCGGAGCGCCGCCGTCGCTGTCCCTAGGCCGGGTCACGTTGCGGTGCAGCTGAGGCCAGTCACGACACGGGCGCCGCCGTCTCCTGGGCCCGGTCGCTGCGGGGTGCGGCTGTGGCGGTCGGCGGAATGGGCGATTCGGGAGCTGCCTGTTGAGTAGCAGCGGGGTAAAAGACATTTTTTACACATGGGTCCCACAAGAATAGGTTTGGGGTCTCACTTTTGCATGCCCTGCGGGAGTTGGAAGCAAGTTTTAGGACCTTATTTTTCAAGTCAGCCTACAAAATGAAATTTGAGATCTCTTGCTAGAGATGCGCTAAACATAGTTCTTTTTTTTGCAAAACGTACTTGTTCGGATCGCTTTAGTGCCACTAAAATTTAGTCGTTTCTTTGTGCTAATGACTAAAATTTAGCACATAGTAAATGAACGGGTATGCTAAAGAGTGCTTAATTTTAGCACCAAGTGTTAAAATGCAGCTAAAACTTTAGCACCAAACTTAGTGCTAAAACGTGCTAAAGTCACATGCTCCTCCACTTAGGACACCTACCCCTCCGTTTCTCTCTCTCCATCAGGGTGAGATACAAGCATTAATTAGGGATAATATGGTTACGTAGTGAATGGACTAAAATTTTAGCATAGGGAAAACAAACAGGCCCCGTGACAAAGCTCTAGCGGGATAAAACTTTAGTGGCACTAAAATTTAGTGGGAATGTTCGGATCTAGACACTAAAAAGTTAGCACAAATATGTAAAATTATTTTTAATAAAAAGTAGAGATATTATTTCTTAGATAAAATATTTACATCTTTAATAAACTATTTATATTCATAATTTGAGACACTTTTATTATCTTTTAGTGCCTTTTAATATCTCTTGAGGCACTAAAGTTTTAAGGTCACTAAAGACCTTTAGCACTAACTTTAGTGCCCCGTTCGAAAGTCAAAACACTAAAGTTTAGTGGCTTTAGCGCCTTTTAGTGGGGTATCCGAATACCCCCAGTTCGGTACCAAAGGCCCATGTATAAGTTGACCATAACCCTGTAAAACAAAATTTGAACATACGTGGAACCCAATTCGGATACTACAAGCTGGCATATATCCTTATGCTTTCCTGAAGCACTACGGCTTATGCTTTCCTAGAGTTCAGTAATCACCCAAACGGGTAGGCTTTTTCGATCTCGTCGAAGAAGAAAAAGAGCCAACCTCATCTGTTCCGGACGAAGTGAAGTAGCTCCTCGATCCGGGATGGTAAGCCGCGGCGACGGTGAGGAGAGGGGCTACCTGTGGGGCGGGCTCACGTGTTGCTGCGCCGGCGTGGGGTGCTACCTCCTGGGAAGGAGTTACGACGAGTGCGTTAAACCTCTATTGCGCACATTGTATCGCCCTTGGATTTCTGCAATTTTATTCTCCTGTTGTTCGTCTCTAGGCTGACCCCTATCGTTCGTGCGTTTCTTTTGAACGCGTTGCTTTGCTTCATGCAGGAAAGCCGCCGCATTGCGATCCGCACGCAGCTTTTGCCGCATCTCTGATTTGTGTGAGTGTTCTGATAGATACTGCTTCATCACTACGACTACCCGATCGGTCAAAACACTGTTACTTTTTTTCGATAATGGAAGAAACTTCACAAGCCTACATGTCTACACACAAGATTTACATTATCACAAAAGTCAGCCACTTCTAATTGAACGGGGGAACATGAAAATTATAAATTATGCGGAACACCAGTACCTTATAGCCGGGTTAATTTCCCGTTCATGAGTATGGGTATCAGTTTTGAATTATCAAGTGTACAAGTTTTTTCAAGAAACCTGCTAAATCCTACCAAATCCCCTGTCCAATGTATGTGACCCCTATGTTAATTGACCATCAAACAAACCAAGTGCTTGAGGTACTTTTGTTCTAAAGGTCGATCAGGGTTATAGTTTTGGTAGGGTAAGTTCTTTCGAATCTTATTGGTAATTTAGTTTCCTCTAGTATATGATATGTTAGAAGATAGACTGAGTGGCTTGACATGCCTTTTATCATTTCTTTTGTCCTGTCCTTAGCTCTGCTGTAATTTTGAGATTATGCTATGAGAGTGAGTTTGGAATGTAACTTACAATTTTTTAATCTTGTAGCACTAATTAATTGGATTGAATTCAATGTTATGACAAATTTAGGGCCTATACTTTGCTGGTAACTTGGCAAAAGTTACACCAAAGTGAAAATTTAAGCTATATTATATGTATAAACTTTCATAGTTTACTTAGTGTCCTTTCCTTTGTGCATGATTCTGTTTTTGACAGCTGCGGCATTGGGTGCATCATCCGAATATCTTCCTCTCGTGACCGTCTCTGGACGAGTTGGATCAGACAGACCAATTATTGGCCAGCTGAGTGGCCTGAAAGCTGCAATAGTTGTGAACGATGTAACTACTGATCTCACAAACAGTATGACATGTTTTCGCAAATTGGTTAGTGTTGCTAGTTACTTATAATTAATCCTTCTGGTTACATGTTTGCCTTTTGTAGGTAAGACAACACTTCTTGAAGAAGCAGCAGAAGAAGGATGGGGAGGAATACGAGGTAATAAGGAGGACGAAGGAGGAAGATGGTACTGAACGCTTACGGCTCAGGAAAGTGAAGGATGATGATGCCGAACAGTGGATTCGGTATTCTGAAGAAATATCATCCAAAAGAAAAAAAGTTCCTTGGTACCTGGTAATTAATTGCAGCTCACACCTTATTATGTGTTATACCATGTTAGTACTCCGAGGAAAAATAATATTGAGGGATGGATGCACCATTGCTTTCAGACCAACTAGATCTGTGGGTTATAAAAACAATTCATTTATATACACAATTGAGGAATTTATAGAAATGATTTTCAGATCTCCACAGAGCATATAAATCTAATCACAGTAAACCCGTCTATTGTAAACTCTCTTGATGGGCTTTAACGTTCAGGTTCAAATATTGTCTGATATCTACCTGTCATTAGGATGATGGTACTGGGCGTGTGAAAATTGCCAGGGCCAGCAAAGCAGAAGGTTTTGCTCTAAGTCTAGGAAGTCGAGTTTTTGAGAAGCAACCTCGATCATGCGGATGTGAAGACAAAATCAAGGTGAACAAAACTAACCTTAAACCTTTCCACATCCATCAGGAATGATATTCACTGTAACATACGTTTTTTTTTCTTTTTTGCAGATACTCGGGCTAGAGCGAATTGAATGGGTTCTCCCAATAGGTAGAAAGTTAACTGTTGTCGGTGAGGTAATGGTAGTGCAATATTGGTAAATTCATTTGGCAGGTTTAACCGTATATGTAGACCAGGAAGGTAAATATAATTTCTAATTAGGTGCTTTCATGTAATTTGAACAGGCTCATAAAGATGATTCTGGAAAGATTTTAATCCGACGTCCAAGAAGTGGCGGACCGTTTCATGTTTCAACAAGTAGCGTTGATACAATTGCTTCAGATCTTGGGATCGGAGCACGGTATTGAAGAGTATATTTAATCTCTATGATTTTGGAATACCAGTAGGGCGTTTCTTACACTAATAGTATGTGTGCAGGTGGTGCGAGTTTTGGGCTGCGGCGTTTGCAGCTTCCGGCATATTTCTTCTTGGAGGCTATGCAACAATGTACTGAGAAGGTAAAAACAAGATAATGAGTTTTGCTGGTCCTTGAAACCCAACGTTTTGCCTTCTAATAAGTTCGTTTGCTGTATTTATGAAGTTATAAAAACTAATTTACATTCTCCAAAAATTACTTAAAAGCAGCAAACATTTAGAACTAACAACAATAGCTGGTAGGTGTCTTGTGCATTTTGTATTGGTAACCGGGGGTATAAACACCACCAATCGGATGTTATTAGTACATTGTAAGAATCTCAATAGGTTTGGAAATTTGCAGCTACTATATGGCCTTTAACCTCACTGTAGAAATCTGATTTAAGTTCTGACATGAGTAGAAAGCTTGTCTGGACTCCTACCTCCTTGAAGGCCATTGTTATATTCTGAATGCAAGTTACAACGGTTATTTTTTGCCCAGTGCAGATTCATTGTACACATATATGAGTTGCTGCTGGATGACCCAGAATGAGAAACAGAAACCGTGACGAAGCGAAATGTGTGCGCATGGTGGTGAGAACGACATGGGCATTTTTCTTTTTTTTTTTGGTGTATAGTGGTGTAGAACGGTAGTTATCCGCTGCAAGCTGTGTGTATTCTGTTTTGCAACATGTAAAACGCAGGCCTCTGTTTTTTAATCAGAGAATGAGATACCTTTTCTCGTCGATTCAGATATGCTCTCTCTTTAGTATGTGCGCCGAGCATCCATTGAAAAGAATGGATGCAATTGCAATGCAGTTCCATATGGTTCACTTCTCCTTCAAGCCAACGTTAGCTATAAGAAGAGAGGTAGCGCTCATTCTGCTCTCTAGAGCATTCGATCCAAAGTTTGTACAAGATGCAGGAGGACAAGAAAGAGCCTCCCGCCGCAGTCCCCGCCGGCGACAAGCAGCCGGGCTTCTGCGACAGGGTCCAGAAGGCTTTCCACACCCGGCCGGCGTTCGGGCCTCTCCGCCGCCTCACCGCCCGCCAGCAGGACGGAGCACACAAGTCCGCCGATGGCGGAGCTGCAGAGGCAGAGCCTGCCCGTAACCGTAAGCACAGTGGTCCGCCGGCGCCGGCCCCACCCGTGCCTACGGCACCACGGGCTCCCCGACCGGCCCCAGTGCGCCTTCCGGCCATCACCACGCCCACCAGTAAGTGGGCAGGAGTGAGGAGCGTGCCGACGGGGCCGCCGGTTCCCACGCCACCGCCGGACGTCGTGAAGGCCGGACTGCCGGAGGCGGATGAGAAGGATGGGAACAAGGCTCAGCAGAGCAAGTGGAAGAACGTGGTAGGCTTCAGTGTCCGCAAGCCGCTCTCGTACAAGTAATAGCAAAACCCGCAGCGTCCAATGGGGAAAGGGCTGCTGCTAACTTTCCGAGTCTGAGATACATGTAAGGTGTAACTTGACAAGGTTACAAAAACGGTGCGGGGTGCCCCGGTATTATCATTTAGACATTGTAAATCGTTGTCTACACTCACAATCTTATTTTTCTAGGGATTACAATCGTTACCTACAATAGACGCAAGCACTCACTCCCATAAACACATACACCGCCCCTACTCTTCTAGTATCATGAGTATCTCCAATAGACTTGATCGGCTGATCTTGGGACATCACCTACTGCTTAAAAAATAATCAGTAGTAAATGCAACATCCGTATCAAATCTGGGCTTTAGATTGTCTAAGTTGATTCCACCACAACAAATCTAAACATTTGAGCTAGACTCAACTTGAAATAATATAAAATAAAACATATCAATTTTCTCATCATGTTCTACCAAAACCGGGACGAAACTCACGTGAAAAAAGAGACCTTTTTTCTTTATAAAGGTATATAATATGTTATGAAATGATTCATTTATGTGGCGCTATGAAGAGTAATGATTTCTATATCATGTCTCGTAACTCATTTGTACTCTTCATATTTCTTGATACCTATATGTAGGGAGAATTTTATATGTACGTAGCACAAGAGAATACATGATATTTTATTTCCTCTTTCACATTTTATTCTCCACATTCATAATTTAATTTACCATGGCCAACAACCACTTTATATTTAGGGACAATTGCATGGTTATCCCTATTTTCAACTTCAACTATGGATTTACCCCTCTTTTTTTTAAAACTTTGCATGGTTACCCATGTTCTGCGAGATTAAAAGTTTCCTTTGCCTCTACTTTTTGCTACGTTAACAATTTATGAATTAAGGCTAAAAAATAAAAGAAAAAAATTTCAAAGGGGAAAAGACCCCGTGCCCCTGCCACCCTCGTATCTGTTTCACTCACGGAACCCGACGGAACGCCCGAGTGAGTCGAGGACAGAGGCTCTAACCCTAAGGTGCCGCACGACAGAGGTAGGTGGTGTGGTGGTGGCTGTGTGCGCAGGAAGGGGCTCGGGAATGACGGACGTCCCGACCAAAGTACCGATTAACATCGACACCTCAGTTTGCAGATGCTTGAAGGCCGCATAGTTGTCGCCACAAGAAACCCGTAGCTGCTCGGGAAGGGGGATAATGGACTTCATCACATTGAACGCCCCGTCCAGGCGACTCGCGTGCAGTGGTGGCCCCTTTGTATGGATGCAGCCTTCACAACAGCAAGCCCGGAGGACATCCAACCAAAGTTGGCAAGGCCGTCCCCGGACTCATGAGTTGGGTTAGGAAAAAAACACGCAAGGAGGTTAGGAAGTCACGAAACTGGTTCATGAGCTCCCGGTTCTTCGCATTAACGGCCTCCGTTTCCCTCATATAAGTATTGGCCACTTCCAAGGCCCCCTTTGATCATCAATGGTTGATTCGGCTTCTTGAAGGGCCTTCGCGAGCCTCCCGATTTTTTGTCTTGTTCATTCTCAAAGTCGGCAGATGCTTTGAGAAGCTCCTCATACTCCCGGCGCGTCGTAGTGTACTTTTGTTGCTCTCGCCGGAAGGTATCTTCGGAGTTGCGCAGACGCCCCTTGAGGTCGGCAACCTGAGCCGGAGGGTTGCCTTTTGCTAAATATTGAGCTAGTAAGCCCCCCCTACGAGATCGGTTATAGGAGAGGACAATGTTGCAACAACACAAAGTTGCAAGGATGTAAGGGAAAAAATACCTTCGTAATAAGCTGGGTTAGGTTGTCTAGCAGCTCCTTCCCATCAACGAGCATGCAAGTTGTCGTCGACTTGGCACAAGTCCAATGACGCGACCCGTCTAGTCTAGTGTTTGTGAGGCCGAAGGACGATCTTTGAAGTCCTCCAGCTTGAACGCAGAACCAATGTCAAGGAGTTCCATGCCCTTCGGCAGCACTCCCATGAAACCCTTACACCCCCGGCCCCGAGAAATAGAATCGGAACGGTCATCTTCACTAGCTAGAGATTGGTTCTACTGGTTCTCCTCTTCGTCCCTAGCTTCCGTGTCTTCCTCGGCCGTCGGTGTGATGGACAGAGTTTGGTGGATCGGAGAAGGGACCACTAGATGACACACCGGGCTGTCCGCGGCTTCCTCCGAAGAGGGGGACGCATGAAAATCAAAAGAAATAGTCCCAACCCCAAAACCCAGTACCGGAACACGTGCAACGTCGCGAGCGGGGGTCACAGCCTTGGCCGGGCTCTCCGAAGGGTCGGCATCCCTTCGTACCTCTCCCTCCTCTTCGTCACCGCGGTTCACCGCCTCGTTCTCTTTGTGGACAACAGGTAGTGAAACCGCAGATCTCTTTATGTTCACATGCTTTACCCTCTTTTTAGGAGGCAAAGGGCCCACGGCAGGCCCGGATCGTGAAGAAGACTCCTCCGCAATTTCCTTAGTGGCAGCCTCGTCGGCTGCATCGCGTGGCTGGCCTTCGGGTCACCAAGCATCATCGTGCTTATTATCGCTTGACTCTCCGTCGAGTCTTCTTCGGTGCCACCACCCGGGGCGGAAGGACCTCCTCCGGGTGCTTGTCTTGATACTCCGGGTTCAACCGGGAGGTCCGGCCGCATAAGACCATAGGAGACAGCTCTTCGGCCTTAACTCTCCCGAGCAAGTAGCACGCTTCGGTTTCAATGTCTTCGAGCGAGAAGTCCGACACAAACGATGGAATTAATACAAGAAGCTAAAGAAATAAGATGGCAAGAGGATGACTCTTCGTGCTCTGCAGCGCCCCACTCTCGGGACTACACCGTGTATACGTACCAATCTCTCGGAGCGATAGTTGGTACTCGCATAGATGATACAAATCCGATACAACAACCTTTATTGATTACTCAAAGGGATAGTGGCTAGGGGATCCATAGTCCGGATTACATTCAAAGAGGCGGATAGGCCAACCTCACATAAAAGAAAACATACTCGGAAAGCATCATAAACTCCACAGGCAACATCGAGCGAAGGACGCGACCTACTCCTCATCCTCGTGGTATTCTCCATCTTCGTCCGAATAAATAAGCAACGGATGAGTACATAAGGTACTCAACAAGCTCTACCACTAGCAAGGGTATTATTTATGCAATCTGGTTGTGGCCAAGGTAGGGTCGAGTTCTAGCGGACAACACGGATGCAGGGGCTCACTACGAAGCAAAGGGGTTCTTGAAGAGGAAAACAATTTTATAATTTTAGTTGGTCGGACCTGGGGAGATATTTATCAATCCCGACAGTTCCCATTCTTTTTAGGTGAGCCTTCCGACCGAAGGTCATAACAGCTCCGGCACACTCGGGCCAACACGATTTCCAAAACACACGGGCACAAGGCTGCCCCCTCACACATCAAGGTATTATTATTTGTGGCTAATCAGCGAGAGCTCAAGATTTGGCGTGTCAATATACCGTGACAACGGACATCCGGATAGTTTTATACACTCTGTAGAGGTTGGTACACTTTACCCACAAGTTATATGTTCTTAGCTACGGAACACATAATACCGCCATCGCAACTAGGCATGCTAACAAGTCCACCCCGAATGCCCAGGGATCCGACGCGTATGACACAAGCATACCGTCCACCATATATGTGCCAAGTACTTGGACTTCACCAAATAAACGATCCCTGGACCTCCGTCATCAACTACACCCGGTGGAACTTCTTGTTGCGTAACCCGAGATTTGGTGCACAGTCCTGCCCATAACAGGTTCCGTGGTTGTACACTAAATCACCAATTTGGGGTCCAAAGAACCGGTCCTTATATGGCAGGGCAAACACTCGTCCATCGCAAATCAAGTACTCTACACCAAGTACTAGGAGTTTCGCCCATGGCCGATATCATTTCCCACCCAACTTCACCTTAACACAGTTGATCTAATCACCCATCTATCAACACACACCATCAAACACATTTTCATAAATAGGTTGTTGATGAAAGATAGCAACAATTCCTAAGCAAGATACTAATATATCATTAACATAGTTAACAATACATCTAGATTGATTCTAGTGATCTAATGGCAATCAAGGGTATAATGTTCGCATCTATAGTGATTTGAACATTATCATACAATAATTGGGCTCTAGCAAAATATTTGCAAGGATAAATGCATATAAGAGTAGCTTCCTATATAGGTGCGAGAATAAGCAGAGAAATTCAGATCAATTATGATCGGGGAATTGATAGATCTTGCCTCCTAACGCGTCCTCGAAGTCTTCCTCGTAGTCGGGGTCTTCGGGCTCCCGCTCCCGGTTCTCGTAGTCTGCGGACGGCGTTAGGGTACGTAAGCTACGTCACATAAAATAATGAAGAGGACGGCTCCGGGGGCTAGGGTTTGTCGTGACGATTCTAATGACGTCGAATCGCCTAAAACGGAGCTACGGTTGAAAAGTTATGGCTGCGGGAAGTTTGGGGGTAAAAAAATCAGCTAGGGTTTCTATAAAGGATAAATAAATTTTGGTAATTTTGGAAAAACTCGGGGGCTTTATGTAAAAAGCTAAGGGCTCTTAATTAATTCCGAAAAGGTCGGGGGCTTTTTGTAAAAGTGGTTTTTCTGGGGTCCGGGAATTATTATTTTCTAAAGAGAAAAGGCGAGAAAATCTAGGGGACGTTGATCCGTGGATCTACGGCCGAGATTTAAATAGGTCGAAGGGGTATGCCCCGATCTAATCTCGACTGTTTGGCTTAGATCGAACGGTGGATGGCCACCAACGTGGTGCGACGGCGGCCGGAGGGGCAGCGCGACAGGGGAGCTCGCCGGAATCGGGGTCCCAACGGCTTTGGTGGCGGGGGAGGGTAGTTAGGGGCATATGGGAGTAGGGATGCGCGAGCGTAGCGATGAGAGGGAGGACGTGCGAACTTGCCGGAGGCTTGGGTGGCGACGGTGCTAGGCGGAGGTGACCGCGAGGGCTCGGGATTGAGGGGGAAGGGGGCTTGGGAAGGTGTGCGCGCTCCTAGTGTAGCTAGGCGACGCGGTGGCTCGGGCGAGAGGGCCGGTGGTGGCCGGACGACGAGAGGGGAAGAGGGAGGTGGGCGGCGAACGGTGGCCTAGCGGGGAGGGGAGGAAGGTGGGGAGTTAGGGGGGGGGCGGGAGCTTGCCTTGTTGCTCCGGAGGGCGGTGCGGTGAGTAGGCGAGGAAGAGGGGGGGGGCTTTTTATAGGTCGGGGCGAGGGGATGGCCATGGCACGGTGCCCGGGACAGTGCGGCGCGAAGTGCGGAGAGGGGAGGGGGCCGGTATAGGACGGAGGCGAGCCGGCGGGCGGGGAGATGGATGCGGTCGGGTTGGCACAACCGACGTGCAGCCTAGGCGGCCGGTCGAAGCGGGGAGCGACGAGGAGCCGCGTACGGCGGTCCCGGCGACGAGACGCGAGGGCCAAGGGGATAAGGGAGGGGGTAGCGGCCAAAGGGGACGGCGGCGTGGGCGCGCGGGTCCGCTCGGCGGGGTCCGCGTGGGGTGCGGGGAGGGCGGTGGTAGCGGAGGTGGGGGACGCCGAGCCGACGTGCGTGCGCACGACGCGCGTCGTGCATGCGGCGCGGCGAGGAAGAAGGGGAGGGGGGGGCTCGGGTGGGCTGGGCCGGGGAAGGGGATTGGGTCCGGGCAGCCCAACAGGATTTTATTTCCTTTTTCTTTTCTATTTTTCCTTCTTCACTCTTTAATTCAAATAGAATTTAATAAAACCCAAATAAATTCAAATAAACCAAAGGTGAGATGAAACAAAATAAAGGCAATTAAAACAGAAACAAACAAGTTTGCAAGCTTTAGGGTTTTATTTAAAAATTCTATGTGTCATTTTCCTATATGTGTATTTTAGTTTTCATTCCTAGTTAATTTTTGAAAATTATTTTTCCTAAATAATATAAAATAATTTATTTAGTGAGTTTTAATTTGACTAAAAATCAGGGTGTTACATGCCCTTACCTGGAAGTTTGGTGATGGCGAAAGTACGTTCCTTCGTCATAGGTTCTCGTACAAGGATGGACCCCTAGTCCCTCCGAAGGGGCATGATATCAACAGCAAATAACTCCTCGCATAAGTCTCCTCATAGAGGCTTTCTTGGCGATAGTCTTGAGAAGGGTGATGCGGAGCTTCGCCTGCTCGTCCAGGGCCACCTTCACATGGCCAAAGTAGCTGATCTCGGTCCTTAGTGAATGGGGATCGCAGCCAGGATCCTTCTCGTAGTAGAACCACTGGTGATACATGGTGGACCCATAGTGGTCCTTGTAGGCCTTTGCCGGTACAAGATGTTCTGATAAGGACACGGCAGAGTGTCTGAGATATTGTCCCAATCTCTCACGGTACCATTTACTAAGCAATGGCTTAACAGAAATTCTAGCCAATCAATTCCCGTAGTAGAGGTTTAAATACTGATAGAAAATACTTAATTAATTGTCTTGGAGAAGTCAACCATATCCAATGACGTGATGAATGAACATAATGTATAAAAACGGCACCCGCGCAAGACAGTACTATCAGTATAGGAGATTAGACCAACTAGTATTCTGAGTTGCAATCATAGTCAATAGAATAAGACAAAACTGTATGTATTACTCAGCAAAGGTTTGTCTTACAGCCAGATGAACAATCCAAAGAAACCTTGATAGGTTCTTCCACCCGTACCAATATAGCAACCATCAGAAGAATAGGAATTCCAATAGAACTCAAGAGCGCACCCAAGCAGCAGCTTTATCACGATCTCACACAACCCTTCATAAATAGGTAGATATTTGCCGTCACTACGGCAGGGATGATGACGGTGCCACCGTGACTCTCAGAAGAAACCCTCGACAAAACACTCAATAATCAAAACCTAAAACCTCCCTTACATGGCCGATACGGCCTTCTTTTATGTGCTCGCTGGCACCCACGAGTGGACTCAGGCCCGACCACATTGGTTGAACTGGACTCGACCTGGACTCCATCCTAATTAAAATGTCGCAAGTCTTATAGCTATTCCGACTAATACATTGTCTAAATAAAACACGTAAGAGATATTATTATAATAATATTCTGGCTCCGAAGCTAATATACTCTTGTTTGATTTTGATGACTACGAATCAGCTTCTGAATAAGATAGCCATGTCTCACGTCCAATATAGATAATAAAATAATCCGATGTCTCACGTCCAATATGGATAATAAAATAATCCGGCAAGACTACACCAAAAACCGACAGGACTTTAAACTTCTAACATATGTAGCTCGGACTCCTGCAACAAGTATTATGGGGATATTCATCCAATATCCACGGCCATGGAACCAAAAATAATACTTTCCTTTGAGTTCTTCATTAGATGAGCCCCAATAAATATATTATTGCTTCCAGGTTGAATAATGCTAACTGATAAGCTATTTTCTCCTCTCCATGCATCGATCCACAGGAATATAAAGAATCCCAAACTGAATCAAAGAGCTTTCGTTGCATTTACCATCTTCACTTATTGAATAATCTACTTATATATAAAAGACACAACCCACTACATGTCATTGATTAGTATTTCTCTGCAATCACATTGCGCCACATCACCTCAA
Source organism: Chloris gayana (assembly GCA_031894775.1). NCBI lineage: Eukaryota > Viridiplantae > Streptophyta > Magnoliopsida > Poales > Poaceae > Chloris > Chloris gayana. Next base: position 13,340 of record JAUNZO010000585.1, read on the forward strand.
TAATCCGATACATCAAACCATCAAGAGGATTTAATCTTAACCATCCACTCGAAGGGGTATTTCCCTCTCTTCTCTCCACCTCAATAACAGCCAAAATTGATGTTGCAACTCCCACCTTGTGTCTCTTTGCTTACAATAATCAAATGATTAATCAATCAGCAGCCGTATCCATATTATGCTCATATGCTCATCCATCATATCCATATTATGTTTCAAAAATTATACTCAGATGCTCATATGCTCCTTTAAGATTATTTCTTAGACAAAGTTGTAAATGTTTTCCTTTTTTTCATGATATAAATATTTTGAAGGCTCTGCATCTTTATGAAAATTCATAAGACACTGCACCATTCCCATTATTAGACAATGTTTATGTGTAGGGTAGAAAGTTAATATATACAAGCTATATTACCTTGACGAGGTCTTCATTTTTTTCCGTTTTCCCTTTATTTATCTGATTGAATAGAATAGTATAAGACTTCCAAAGGAAGACCTAACGGCTTCCATCCTTTTTTTCACATTAGCATCTTATGTATAGATATTTTTCAAGTGCTCAAAGTAGATAGTCTTCTATATAATATCCGCAGCAACGCGCGGGTATCATCTAGTTAACAATATTTCCAGAACCCCCAGAATATATTATTGCTATAGACGAGTGTTTGCCCTACTATATAAGGACTGGTTCTTCGGACCCCAAATTGGTGATTTAGTGTACAACCACATAACCTGTTATGGGTAAGATTGAAAACTAAACCTTAGGTTACGCAGCAAGAAGTTCCATCAGGTATAGTAGTTTACGGAGGTCTAGAGATCACTCTTGGTGAAGTCCAAGTATTTGGCACATTATGGTGGTCGGTATGCCTTGGTGTCATATCCGTCGGATCCCTGGGCATTCATGGTGAACTTGTGGGCGTGCCTAGTTGCGGTGGCAGCGTTATGTCTTCTATAGCTAAGAACATATAGCTTGTGGGTAAAGTGTATCAACCTTTGCAGAGTGTATAAAAACTATCCGGATTTCCGTTGTCACGGTATACCGACATACCAAACATTGAACTCTCGTCGATTAGCCACATATAATAACCTCCTTGATGTGTGAGTGGATGACCTTGTGCCCGCGTTTTTATGGAAGGTGTCGGATATGGATATTGAAGATCCATCCCGATAAAAACTTCAAGAACTAGCGAGAATGATTTATGCTCTCCCCAGGTACTACCAACTAAAATATTGACATGTCCCTCCTTCCTTGATATCTATTCTTAGTGAATCACACATGCTTAGCTGCTAGCGTAAATATCAAACCCCTTGTCTACATCCTTGCTACAACCTCGATGCATGATCATACCCCTTGAGTAGTGTTAGGGCTTGCTGAGTAACTTATGTACTCACAGTTTGTTCATTGTGCTTTTTTGTGAACAAACTTCACTTTTGGCAGCCTCGCTTGTCCACGCCACGCACCGCCGCTCGCCGGCGCCCACACACCCAGCTATGCATTGCGCTGAGGCCTTCGACGAGTACGCTGCTTGCCCCTTAGCCCATCATAGCAACTGCCGGTGAGCTCCGTCCGTTGTGCCCCGCTTCGACCGCCGCACGTTGCCGCCATCCTCCCAATCTACCTCGGACATCCATTAGGTAACCAACGGCCCTAATTAGATTAAATCATACTCCTTCACTCCTTCAAAATCTGGCTGTCGGGGGGACAGCCAGATTTTGAAGGAGTGAAGGGGTATTTTTAAAGCTACCCGGATTGTGTTCTAAGTTCGTGAGGTCGAGTTGAGTTCAAATTTTTGGTGCCTCTCTCACGTCACTTTACCACATCACCAATCTTTGTCAGGTATAAAGCTATTTATCCCGGCTGAATTTTAGCTGGATATCTTTCTATCTACCTACTGCCGTGAAGATCGGGCCAACCCCGGATTTTCCCCTACATTTGGTATCAGAGTTCAGGTTGCCACGATAGGTGCCATCTTTATTTCATTCCCTAGTTCATCACCGTTTTACTACTCTCCATCTTATGTTATTTGTTCCCGACCTATAGTCCACATAAAGCCATAAAATATAACCCAAACCTTTGTGTAGTACTGCCGGTTTTCTGTTGTTTTCACCATTACGTTGCTGATTACTATCTCTATTTAGTTGTTTTCATTTGCTTCACACCCTCGTTGTTCATATATACAATAAAAAGAGAGAAAAGTCATTCAGAATCATATTTGTGTTCAAATCAAAAATAGAAAAAAGAGAGTTAAAAAAAGAGAGGAAAAGATTGTGTGTGAAGAGAAAGAATGAGCACGAATTGATTTGTTATAATTGCTGAAATTTTTCAGAACTATAGTTGTGGTCAAGGTGCAACATTTATACATCATTTGTGTGGGTTTACAACACTTAATTTTCAGTACTACAAGCCTTCCTTGTGTTAGCCATCCGAGCTCCACCTCATACCATAACCGAACCTTTCAATTTGTGAACCGTTCAATCGCTTAATCATAATTGTGGTACTGCTATACTAGCACACTCACAGTCTTTGAGAACACGTAAGAATTTTGGTGAGTAAGAGGTGAGCTTGTGAGATTCCACAAATATATTTTTTCCATATATTTCTGCCAATTTCTTTAACATGGCAGGCTCAAAATCAAGTGTTCATGGGAGAAAACATGCCAAAGGTTTAGCAACATCAGTTACACGAACTGAATTCCAACAATTTAGAGAATCTTTTCTAGATGCCATGGAGACAATGTTGAATGAACGCCTTTGTTCCACAAAAGGTTATACTTCACGACACCATAGAGCAGCTAAGTCTCATCACAAGGTGCTGAAATTTCCACGAAGGGCATTGATGTTAGCCAACCATGTACTGCCAAGGAATATGTTATCGATGGTGGGCTGCACGATGGAGGAGAAGCTCATGGGAGTGGATTTGATTCCCATGTGTGCTTTTATGATGATATATTTCAGCAAGATATTGACCATAAAAAGAAGAATCAGGATACATATCTTGATTGGGAGTCAATGGGTGATCCAATTTATGATTCCTACCCAGAAGAAGTTACACATGATGCTGAAATTGAGCCTCAAATTGTTGCAGCAAAGTCAATGGAGGTTCTTGTGCAAGTTGAAAATTGTGAGGATGCAATTCCAAAAGCAAACCATGTTGATATGCAACAAAACCCAAGTGAGATTGAGAGCCACACAACCATATTGAGTGCGAGTGGTAGTAAAAGTGAGTTGTGTGATTCCACTAAATGTGAGGATGAGTGCTACTTTGAGAGCAGGAGAGATCCACCACTTACAAAAACAGAAAATGAGAACATGTCATGTGAGGATATTTTAATATCTAATTCATTTTATTCCATTCCTGGTGTTGTTTCTCATATAGTGCAGGAATACAAGAAGGATCCTCTCCTTGATGAATTAGAGTTGAGGACAGCTCTTTCACAAGAGGGGGAGGATGAAGAAGAACTGAATGAAACTTTCACCTTCGAACTTCATGAGAGTGTTGAGATGGTAGAGCTTACAAAAGAAAATTTTATCTTAACACAAAGTTTCTACCATAGTGACAATGCAGTTAAGAATTCAGAATTGTTTGTGTCGGGGAGAAAGATTAGCGCCGCCACGTGGCGTCCGCTAGACCCACTTAACGAAGGTTCAGCCCTTGGAACACAAAACCACGTCAACGGTCAAGGCCGGGCCCACTCCCGTACGACCATTCAAGAAGTGACAGGCTCGATCTTGCCTGCCAAGCCCGGGAGAGCTCAGCCTCACACAACCTTCCCCGTCAAGCTCGAGGAGGTTTCGCCTCGCGCGACCTTGCCCGCGGGACTCGAGAGCGTCTCGTCCCGCTCGACCTCCGAACTCGACCATCGGCCGCATTAACTCCACCCGTCCGGGCGACCACGTGGGCGATCCCTCGTCAATCATTGATGCTGACTCACTCCATCCCTCCCGCCACCGCTACCTGCTCCCGTCGGGCCACGCCGATAGGACGTGCCGTCCCCGTAGCCTCGACGAGTTGGCGTGGACCGGAGACTCCGGGCTTAGCCATCATCGTCCGACGTACGACGGTACGGCCCCTCCCGTTTTACCCATCGACGGGTGGATCTCGGGGCTGGGCTCGAGCTGCCCTCCGTCCCGCGTGACCTCCACCAACAAACTCCAAGCTCAACGGGCCACGCCAACGACCTCGACCTCGAGCACGCCATCAATGCGCCCGACAAGGAAGGACCGGTATGGCATGTCCCCTCCAACCACTCCGTCCCCGACGCAACAAGCTACGGGAATGACGCGACGGCTCGGTCAAGGCACTCGAGCATACGTCGGGAACCGGGACCGACAAGACGGCACGGGCGTGCGGATAAGTACACGGTCACACACACGGTCTCTCTCTCCCTCTCATGTAACTCGAGCTCGACCCCGAAGACTATAAAGGGGTAGAGCCTCTCATTCTCCGGACACGGTTACAAGACACTTCACTCACACACGCAGCCAGGGATTTGGAGCATGCTCCTCTCCCACCCCTCTCGTACGCCATTGTTTACTTGATGCAAGGAACACGAGCGCGCGACACTACCCCAATTGGACGTAGGGAGCTTTCCCGAACCAGTCTAAATCTCTCGTGTCTTCCCTTGTGTACCATTCGGCCTAAAACGCGTATCCCCGGAACAAAATTCTACTAGCCGGTGGTTCGAACACCGACAGTTTGACATGACAATAGCAAGTCCAAGGAACCCGAAAGGTATACTCGAACCATGCTCGTTTGAAAGAAAACATTTTTTGTTCATTTGATGATTCGATATTTGCTTGTGCTACTGATTTAAACCAAAGTCCTGTTCATATGAGTCATGAAAATGTGCAAGCTGAATATCGATGTTTTAAGTTTAATACTAATGATGATTCTTATACTTTTGGACATTTATATGATAATAAATTTGACCATGTGAAACTGATTACGCTTGCTGAATTGTTCACAAAGATATCCCATGATGAATGTTTTTACTATGTAATGCTCGGTAGAACTTTTGAACCGAAGGAAATGCTTGATAATATTTTTGAGATAACATCTATGAAGAGCCTGAGTAGTCCATACAGCTGCAAGTTTACTTTCCATCTGGTTGGACATCACATTGACAATAATTTTCATGTTTATGCACTTTGTATTACTTGTGAGAATATTATTTTGGCAAATAGTGAAAAATCTTTTGAACAATGCTTCTTTCAACATGAGCTGAGTCGAATATTTGATGAAAATTCTCTCAAAGGAGTTTTTTGGGAAGGAGGAACATGTGTTTCATTGAGTGGGCAAATGCATAACATTGGCTCCGATTTTTTCACATTTGATCGGCTGAACAAAAAGAATAATTTGTTGCTGAACAACAGAGTGTACAATATGGACGTTTTTATCAAACTTACTAAGGAGTAGCCATGTGGATGATGTACCGTACTCCCTCTATTTCTTTATATAAGCATTATAAGCATTCAAATTTTGTTCCAAAATGTAAGCATTTATAGGAATAGGACAAAACTTGATGGGTTGGTGGGTGAGTGAGGTATTGATGAGATAGTATAAAATGAGGGGCATATATGACATTTTCTCTCTTGACTATTCCTTTCTCGAGATTCTAGGAATGCTTACAAATAGGAACGGAGGGAGTACTTATTATGTTTTGGGACATACAGGGCGTACAGTATGACGTTTTCATTAAACTTATTAAGGAGTAGCCATGTGGATGACGCACAATACTTATTATGGTTTGGGGGCGTACATGACGTATAATATGGACGTTTTCATCAAACTTATTAAGGAGTAGAGTTAAGGAGTAGCCATGTAGATGATGCACAATACTTATTATGGCTTGGGACGTACATGGCGTATAATATGGACGTTTTCATCAACTTATTAAGGAGTAGAGATTTAACATGTTATGAGCATGATCATCTCTAAAGACTATTATGAATTACACTTTATTTATTAAGATCACTTTTAGTGATTGTGCGAAAGACTAATCGGGAGCAAAACGTGCAACCGGGACACCCTCTAGTACTAGTCGGGAGTAAATTCTGAATCATGAAAGATTAATCGCACTGACTTCGTGAATTGCGACTCCACGAGGAACAATCCCATCCGTTGGTTCGCCTGCGCGTGTCTGTAGATCAAGGAAATCGGTTGCCGGTGCCGCTGGTGAATTCCTTTCATCAATAATAACGAGTGAACGGGACCTGGATTCGGAATCTAGAGATGTTGTGCTCTACAGGTACGAATCTATTTTATCTCGGATTTTCAGTATGCAACTGTCCAAACTCTAAATTAACATTCGTATAAGTGTCGATTACCAAGAACAAGACCACAACAGTCAAGAATATTCTGCCTTCCATTAGGTCGATCGTTGCCACCGCACGGGAAAAGAATATAAAAATTCCCAAATAAACAAATTAAGAACTGGGCATTGTTCCAATAGATGCAATCTCTTGGGCGGTAACGGTGTATGCTCCCAGTTTAAATAAGAATATTTGGTATATGGACGAAAGCTGTGATTTGAGGTTGTATTTTGTTCGAAATTACCTTGCTGCCTCTCCAAAGAATGGAGTTATCTTTCTTGCTGGTATATTCTTATAGATTCTTAAGAATCTTTGGGAATGTTCTTTGCTCATCAGCCTGGGACTTGTCTAGCAGTGGCATATAAAAACAATGATAAGCTCAAGCTGGGACACTGGCTAGCATGGCAGAGGGGGTGGTTGGCTGGCTGATCCCCAAGCTCAGTGATGCCCTTGCAAACGAGGCGATTGAGCTTGCCTGTTCATTGTTTGGGGTGGAGTGTTACGCTCTCAAGGATCTTTTCCATGAGATAAGGGAGGTGAAGGGGGAGCTGGAAAGTATTCAAGCTTTCCTGCGTGCAGCTGAGGGATTCCAGGACACTGATGAGACCACGGCTGCATTTGTTAGGCAGATTAGGAGCCTCGCTTACAATATCGAAGATGTCATTGCTGAGTTCACATACCATCTCGTGGAATATGCTGCTGGCATGTTCCCCTTGAAGGTTGTAAGGCGGATCAGACAGATCAAGGTGTGGTACCGGCTGGCTGACAGACTCCGACAAATTAAAATGAATCTAAGGAGCGCTGCAGAGAGGAGGACCCGATATGATTTGAAGGGCATTGGGAGGACCACACGCCTTTTAGGGAGCAATAATACAAATTGGAGGTGTTCTGGATGCACGCAGTTCAGAAGGGAGGAGGATCTTGTGGGAGTGAAGAAGGAGAAACACTTCTTGATGGAGTGGGTGAGAGGCAGTGACCAGCAGAATATGATAGCATCAGTGCTCGGTATGGGTGGAATAGGAAAGAGTACACTTGTTTCCCACGTTTTTGGTAGCGTCAAGGATAACTTCGACACTTTTGCTTGGATAACGGTATCCCAGAGATGTGAAATCGATGACTTGTTACGACAAGCTATTCAGGAATTCCGCAAGAATGAGCGGAGGCAGGAGTTTCCACAGGACATGGATGAGATGGATTGTAGTATTCAACAAGACATAATCCGCAGTTACCTCAAGAACAGAAGGTACCTTCTTGTTCTTGATGATGTCTGGAATGTGAATGTTTTGCTTAATTGTAAAAACACTTTTCTTGGTGGCAATGGTCGGATAGTTCTCACAACTAGGGTTTTTGAGGTGGCACGATTAGCACCCGAATCAAATATTATTCAGTTGGAGCCACTGGAAATGAATGATGCACGGGTTCTATTTTATAAAGAGAGTTTTTGGAGGAACAATGGCATAATTTGCCCAGAAGAGGTAGAGCAGTGGGCTGAAATATTTGTACGGAAGTGCAATGGTCTGCCAATTGCTATTGTATGCATTGGAAGGTTATTGTCATTTCGAAGACCATGTTCCTTGGAGTGGCAGAAGGTGTACAAAGATATTGAGTTGCAGCTCACGAACAATCCTATCATCGATATGAACATTGTCCTGAAGGTTAGTTTGGAAGACCTACCGCATAATATTAGAAATTGCTTTCTGTATTGCTGTTTGTTCCCAGAGAAACATGTGATGCAAAGGAAGTCTCTAGTACGGCTTTGGGTTGCAGAAGGATTTGTAGAGGAAATTGGAAACAGGACATTGGAGGAAGTGGCTGAGGATTATCTTACTGAACTTATACATCGGTGTTTGTTGGTGGTGGTGAAGAGAAATGACTCTGGATGTGTCATTGAAGTTCAAATGCATGACATTCTTCGTGTTCTAGCTCTTGCTAAGGCACGTGAAGAAAATTTTGGCGCTATATTTAACCCATTGAAAGCTTATCTTGTCAAAGAAGCAAGGCGTGTATCAACCGAATGTATGGACCTTGCACAAGTGGTAGAAAATGCGCCACATCTCCGTTCCTTGCTTGTTTTTCAGAATTCTTCAAGCTTTGGTTCACTTCGTTCATTCTCGAACCTCAATAAGCTAATATCTGTTTTGAATCTGCAAGATAGTTCAATTGAGAGGCTACCAAAAGCTGTGCTTGACTTGTTTAACCTCCGTTACCTTGGTCTGCGGAGGACTAACGTTTCAAGAATTTGCTGGTCTTAGATGCCTGGAAGTGTAAAATTACTGAAGTCCCACCAGAAGTTACAAGGCTTCGTAAGTTGACAAATCTTATTGTAACCGTCAAACCAGTTACATCATCTCTGCAATTTGTACCATCTGTTGGTGTTCCAGCTCCTATAAATATAAGTTCCATGACGAGGTTGCAGTCACTGCTACTGATGGAAGCTAGTGCTGAAATGGTCAGTTGCATAGGTGCTCTTGTGGAGTTGAGAACGTTTCGTGTTAGCAAAGTGCAAAGTTGCCATTGTGAAGACTTGTTCAAATCTATCAGCAATATGACTCAGCTTACCCGACTTGGAATCCAGGCAGACGATAACCAGGAAATGGTGAGGCTTGAAGCACTTCGTCCACCCGAATTGCTCCAGAAGCTTTTCTTGCTAGGTGCACTATCTAAGGAATCATCATCTCGTTTCTTTTCATCGCTTTGTAACTTGAAGAACATCAGATTTCTGAGACTTGTAGGGTCAAGACTTAACAAGATCGCATTTTCTTGTCTTGAGGGGTTACAGCAGTTAATAAAACTTCAGCTTTATGATGCATTCAGTGGCGATAAGATGTTTTTCTCAGCAAATTCATTTCCAAATCTCAGGGTACTGAAAATAAGGGGAGGGCCACGTCTCAAAGAAATTGTGATAGAAAGAGGGTCCATGATGAGCCTAGTTGATCTCAAGCTCCTGCTCTGCCCACAGTTGAAGAAGTTGCCTGATGGCATCGAACATGTTGGCACTCTTGAAGAGCTGACTTTGGATCATACTACAGATGAACTTGTCAAACGGATTCAGAGGAATGAAGAGACCATGATTTCTCATGTGCAACGAGTTTACATCGGGGCCGTCGTAAATGGCGAGTTGGCTCTTGAAAGGATAAGATAAATATGTACATGGACCGATTAGTGATCCTTTTATGCTTTTTTTTAAGCAATGGCCTCATATACATACTGAAAATGTACTGGCGCTTGGTTGAATTCGGATACTGTTGTTAATTGGGATTTGTGGTTGCGAATATTTCATTTTGCTGCCGTTGGGTAACCTTGTGACCATCGTTGACTTTCATGTCTCACTGATGATATTTAAAATTGACGTGCCATGTAGAGTTTTAATTCAGTTTTATGACAATAGTCACCGAAAGTATATACACATCATATAACAATGGTAACATCATGTTTCACTCATATGTTGCTGGTTTAGGTTCCAGTAGTTCAGTAAATATGTTAGGATCCTTATTCTGAATTTATGACAATAGTCACCGAAACCTGACGATTGCACAGGAAGCTGGTCCCAATTTCCACAATTTTCCATCTGATTTTGTCTGAAAGTATATACACATCATATAACAATGGTAACATCATGTCTCATTCCCAACAAAACTGAAGTACACTGTATTAGTTGGTCCATGTTTTGCATCTTTTTTATTGCCATGTCTTTCTACCAAGGGTGTTCATTCACGGTTTGAGAAAACCGGTGACGAAACCGGAAGGCGAGCGGAGAAATACAGGCACTGTTCATCTGTACAGAATTAAATTGGGACCAGCCTCACCGCCCTCACCGCCCGCCAGCAAGACGGAGCTGACAAGCCCGCCGACGCCGGTGATGGCGGAGCTGCGGAGGCAGAGCCTGCCCGTAACGGTAAGCACAGTGGTCCAACGGTGCCGGCCCCACCCGTGCCCACGGCACCACGGGCTCCTCGGGCGGCCCCAGTGCGCCTTCTGGCCATTACCACGCCAACGAGTAAGTGGGCAGGAGTGAGGAGAGTGCCGACGGGGCCGCCGGCGCCCACGCCACCGCCGGAAGTCGTGAAGGCCGGACTGCCGGAGGCGGATGAGAAGGATGGGGACAAGGCTCAGCAGAGCAAGGGGAAGAACACTGCCAACGGTGCCGGCCCCACCCGGATGGGTAGGCTTCAGTGTCCGCAAGCCGCTCTCGTCCAAATAATAGCAAAAAAAAAAAAAAAACAGCAGCGTCCAATGGGAAAAGGGCTGCTGCTAACTTTCTGATTGTGAGATACATGTAAGGTGTGCAGGGTGGCTCAGTGTTAGAGCATCTCCAGCAAAATTCTTATTTTGGCTCCTACTCTACTATTTAGGGTTTGATTCAAAAAACAACTCTAGCATAGTTTTTATTTGGACATGTATTTTTCATACCATCTCAAATTGCAACTTCGAGACCCCATTCTTAGGCTTAGTTTGGCAGTCATGCGGAAAGCAGCCCCGGGGAGGCATCCACCTCGGGGACGACCCCGCACCACTCAGCCCCCGGGTGTGCACCCCTGCGGGCGCTGGCGCGCAGCTCCCCGCTGCAGTTTAGCAACGGAGGGGTATTTTGCATAGGCATAATCTCAGATAAATTCGGATATAGCTGAAAATCATTAAAAATAGAAAATGCCATGGAAATGTAAGAAAAAAAGATAAAAAAGTGAACCAGAAAATCATGAAAAATCAAATATTCGTGGTAGGAGCTCACAACCGTCTGTGAATCTTTTGCACAGGCATAATCTCAGATAAATTCGGATATAGCTGAAAATCATTAAAAATAGAAAATGCCATGAAAATGTAAGAAAAAAAGATAAAAAATGTGAACCAGAAAATCATGAAAAATCAAATATTCGTGGTAGGAGCTCACAATCGTCTGTGAATAATTCAGTAGAACATGAACATGCCTTTGATTGGTAAAGTTGTTTTCACTATGACAATGTACATCAGCATAAGTATAGGCTGCTAGCTAACTGTTTATTCAGCAACACAGCTTAGCATTCCAAGGCTTCAGGAGCATGCACGCATGATTATTTATTTTGAGCAATGCAAATTCAGAACAACACAAATTCTACCTCATGAGCAAATCAAAGTACATGATCTGCAGCAGAGTGAAGTTTATTTTCTACACTACTGTGTTTCACACCATCCACAAACTTATATTACAAGTTTACAACGACTAACTAAACTGTGTAGTGAAGTAGCTTATTGGACACTGACATCTTCAGTTCTTGATTGCAACAGCTCAAGAACCTGAAATAGCACAAGAATAAGATACTGCTGATTTGAATAGAATACAAGCATCAAAGCAAAACAAAGCTACTAAAATCATGAAATAATAAGCATCAATCAAGAACATGGCAGTACTGCTTTCAGTTTCAAATAGTAATCAATCTCTCAAAAAATAGTAGGGATAATTCTGATCTACTCTCCAGCTCTCCCTACGCATGCCCTCTCTCTTGCGCGCGCCCTGCCTCCCTGCCCTAGCCGCACGCCGCCACCACCACAGCAGCCGCCGTCGATCAGCTAGATCACCGGCAGCCCTAGGCCCCAAGTTTGCACATAACAATGACAATTATCACAAAACAAAATATGATCTACATACTATGATCTGCGGCCACTGTATCACCAACCACAGATAATGACTTTCAGTTTCAAATGATCTAAACACTGAGTTTAACAGAGCAGCAAAAACAGCCAGGTAGTAAGACAAATATGGATAAAGATAATCTACTTGGATGAACAATTGTTAGATTTAAAACTTCCAAGTTATCGCACTTCTCCCTTGTTGCATGAATCAGAACCTAAAAGGCTAAAGTTATCGCACTTCCAAGTTATCAAGTACCAAAGATAAGCCCCTTATTATTACATTTTGCTGCAGTAGTTGGTATATGAAGCAAATCATGCACACAGGATGCTGCAAGTTATATGTGTAATATGCAATTCAGTGCGGTGTTGTGTACCTGTTGATTAGTAATTCCAAAGAAGAAACAGGGCAGGACGCTCTGCTGACTCACATGTGTATATAGTCAATGAAGCTGAAGAAGTTGCCGGTGAATGCAGGAGACAACAAGGTCAAGAAGAAAATCAATCATCAATCATTATAAGAAGAAGAAGAAGATACTTTACTTATCTACACAGTTCAAGTATGAGACAGAAGGACTTCGAACAAATGAAAGGGTCGCAGTGGCAAATGTCTTGCGTTAGTAAAACACATGTACAGGATAAAATGTGGTGGGGTATTCATTTACCAAAGTACAGAGAGAACAAATTAGCAATAATGAAGCAAGGAAGCTAATATGCAAAGTCAAGTGCCTAAAAATTGTGAATCTAGCTCACAACATCTAGCCAAAACCAATGGTGACGTAGCAAGAGATGATTCTGGTGACAATGATTTTTAGTGACATTATACGCAACATTTAGCCATAATCAGGGAACAGTAAACTTAGCAATACATCCATAAAGATGGTAAAGCCAAGAACAGATGTTGATAATTCACATATAAACATCAATCACACTTGGCATCGATCAGCTTAACTTGATCATAATTGACAGTCCTGATTCACCTATTGTTACCAAATTTAAACGGAATTAGCAGGAAACTTTTAATGGCATTACCAGAGTGGCAGCACTGTCACCTGACTTCCCAAACCAGGCCTTAGAACCGTAGTCATCCTCTCCTTGCTCTACAGATAAAGAACTTCAGACTCAAAGCCTTGAAAATAATGCAAAAATTGCTCAAGAAAATCAAACAAAATCTTTCAGCAATCTCGTAAGGATCGAAATTATTACCTTGCAAACACGAAACTTGCTGGAGAGAGAGAGAGAGAGAGAGAGAGAGAGAGAGAGAGAGTTCACTATGGTTGCAGAGATGGTGGATCGATGAACACGCAGGTGAGGAATTCCACCCTGGAGGGGGCGTGGCGCGGGAGGGCGATGGGAGGCGACAGAGTAGTTGGTTCGAGGCGGCGTGTCGAGGCGTCTCGTGGAGATGGCGGCATCACGTCGGCGAGGTGGAGGCGTTCCGAGCAACAGATGAGAGAGAGACAAGACGCGCGGACGGAGATGGATCCAGAGTCGAGGTCATGTGGAGGAGGTTGCATCGGAAGCGCCGTCGGTGAGGCGCAGATGAGTCCGTTGTAGCGACGCACGAGGCTATGGCGGGCTGGCGGCGGCGCGAGCGAGACGGGGAAGGGAGATGGCGGCGGCGCGTGCGAGAGGGACACGGGAAGGGAAGAGATCCCTTGTGTTCGGAGACGAATTTTTCTGACCCTGGGAAACAGACCAAATCCGGGGCACGGCTTCCCCTCGCAGTGGGCTTCCAAACATGCAGTCCAGCAGCCCGGGGCTGTCCTCCCCGCAACCCGGATTCGCCGGGTTTGGGCCGGGATCCCCGTGGGGATAGCTGCTCCCAAACAAGGCTTTAGGGACCTCCAAACCTGGCTCTCATCTATGGGTCCCATGATTTTTTTTTATTTTTTTTTCTTTGTCTCTGTTTCTTCTCTCCCGAACACGACCGAGCGCACATCAGCACCACACGGCGGCCGCGCGCGCCACCTCTCCCTCCGTCGCCGGCCCGTGCACCGCATCTCCTCCCCACCGTCACCCACGCTTCTCCCTTGCCTCCGGCCTGCCCTACGCCCTCCCGCATGAAACATCGAAGAGTGAATCCGGCCGCGCTAGGTGCACCGATGGCGCCGCCTACCACCGCGAAGAAGATTGGAGGCACGAGATCCAGCTGCAACCTCTTCGACCGGTGTCGTTCCCCATCTCCGCGCCGGCGCCCCGAGGCCGCTCCGGTGGCGGCACTCCACGGCCATTCGTGCCTCTACCGGCGAAGAAGAAGCGTGCTCCATTCGTCGCACCACATCCCCAGTCGAGAGCACCTCCGTCCAGCTCCAATGCGCCACCCTGGCCGTCCGTAGCTTCATCTCGACGGTGGCCTGCCCCGTCTTCAAGAAGGAAGCTATCTCGACAGCACCGAAGAATTGCTACTACCAGCTACTACCGCCATTGTCGCCTAGGATGGCGATTTCAACTGCCCCAGTTCACCAATCTTTGACTCGAGCCTCACCGCAACCATCGATGCCGAGGTAATCTTTTCCTATGTTCTGATAAGCACATTGCCCTATGATTGAAAACTTGTGATTGCTATGTTTATTGTCATGAAAAGGATGAGCAGATCCTTGTATGATTTTAGGTGACCATATTGAGTTAAGTTTGTATGATTTTGGTTCTTCTGTCTGCAGTGGCAGGTAGTAGGTCCTAAAATGCTTGCCCTGTTTTATCGAATTAGTAGTGCTACTATAATTTCTTTAGAAAAGGAACATATTTCAATATTCCAGCAAGCCTACTATAATTTAGGATGTTCCATTGTGTTTCACTGGTCTGAAATTGTTGGGATGTAATCTGATGTTAGTGATCGAAGTCAAACCTGCCACCTTGTAGGGCATAGGAACTTCTTTTGTTCTTAACTTGTATGGTTACATTGTCAGGAATTAGTGTCATGAAGTCTGGGGTGGAAGTGGGCAAGTGTATGGTTACATTGGCAGAAATCATGCATATGCAGTGCTATGGGTCCTTATTTACCATTAGTTTTTGTTAATGATTTTGTAATGCACAATTCATCTGATCTCGAAGCCTGAGTTGTTTCATTTGGAACCCAATGAGCCCTTTGAGAATGTGATATTTTTTTCATAATTTATAGAAATACAGGAACCCCTTGCACTCATAATTTTCTTATCGATCATCATTCATTCTCAGCTTGCCATACCCATACTGCATTGAGGGTGCCTTAGCTAACTATCTGATGATAGGATTGCATGAGCTAGTATTTTATTGTCCAATAGTGCCACTGCAGATCAGAGGCACACCAAAATAACTAGTAAAATGGCTAGTTATTCTTCAGTCAAATCATCCTTACTAAATGTTCTTGCTTGATCTTTACAGTATTTTAATTGCACCCTTCTCAAGTTGGACTAGGTGCTGTTCCCAGTTAACTAACCAATTCAAACAAATGTACCAGGTTTAGTTAGTCAATTAGGTCTTAGTATTTGGCTGGGTTTCGCTTGAACATGCAAGAACCAAACATTGTTCATCTCTTTTAATCAAGAAAACTTTCAATGTGGAAATGCGTGGAAAAAAATTGACGGTTCTCACTGACCTCCACCTTGTACCAGTTTTCTTGGTGGACACATTCCTGAACTATAGCTGGTATCAGCAAGCTTGGACTGGCATCACACAATTCAGTAGCTAACTGAATGCTGAATGAGCATTCTATGAATTTTGTGATGTGACATTTTAATCTGAAACTTGCAATGTCTTGTATATTTTAATCTGAACATTCTTCAGTGCTTTGAGCTGACTGATGGTGATGATGGATTGAGTACTTTGCTTATTTCTGACACCTCTTGTATGAGAACATTACAACAGTGATGCCTGTTGTTTTCGATCCTCTCTTTACCCTATATGCAATGCCTCTTGTTTTCTGAAATTCTATCTCACACACACACACACACACACACACACACACCATGAGATGAAACGAAGACGAAAATCTTCTACAACTAAATGGATACTTCTTCTTCCTTATTTTTTCTACCCTGACAGCTACAACATTTTTCTACCAATTCACAAATTTATTTCTCTTATTCATTGTAGAACCCAAGGCCTTCTACTTCACAATCGTTCATGAATCTTCTCACCCAGGACAACGCGGTTGACTTGCAATTTGTTGATGCCAGCGGATGAAACTCCAAGAAAACGTCGGCCGCGGTGAGGCGGAAACTGCAACCACAACGAATACATTCAAATATGCAAATCTTGGACAAATATCAGCAATGACCCTATCGTAGGCACTGACCAATCAGGGAAGACTTATTGAGAAAGGATCGCCAGTGATTTTCATACAAACAAGGACTTTGAGTCCGATAGGACTGCCAATTCTTTGGAGCATCGATGCCAATTAATATTGAAGGATTGCATGAGTTTCCGTGGCTTCTACGAAGAAATTGAGCGTTGTCATCCAAGCGGCGTCCCATATCAAGAGCATGTACTTATTTTGAAACTACTCGTATCACTTGTTACAGATGGTTCAAGCACAAGCTCTATATGCATCCAAAAACAGTGGAAAGAGCTGCCAATTCATACATTATTGGCTCATAGTCAAACATACTGAAAAGTTTGCATCACTATATAGCCTCCACAAAACCAAGAACAAGAAGTCCTCCAAGTCAACATACTTTAACCTCAACATGCCAGTAGGATTTGAAGGTGATGACGTCAGCAAGATACCGGCCAAGGACAAGAGAGCTCTTCTATGTCTGGTGCCAAGAAACCCTGACCTCCGGGTAGAAAGCAATGCAAAGAGAGACTTAAAAGAAGTGATGCAGATGATGAGTACAAGGACATGATGAAGAGTTTGATTGAAATGAAGGCAAAGGAAATGAAGAGGAGGGAAGAGGCAAATCAACGCAAGAAAGAGATGGAGCAACGCAAGATAGAGCTCGAGGAGCGTAACTTGTAGTACTCGCGGTGGAAGCGAGAGGAAAAGATCTTGCTCTGTGATCTTAGCAAAATGGATCCATATCAGCGGGAGTATGTCATGCCCGAGAGAGCCGAAATTGCAAAAAGAAATCGCTCAGTGCTAGTTTTGGCGACAGTGGTAGTTTGAGTGGTAGTGGAGGAGCTAGTGTCCATTGTAGCTCTGTGTGATTTATGTATTGGTGGTCATTGCTCTGTGTGATTTATGTACTGGTGGTCATTGCTCTGTATGATTTATGTACTGGTGGTCATGCACACATGACTCATATACTCTTGTGTGCTTGACAAAACATATGCACACATGTGTGCTGGAATAATATTGGTGTACTCAATACCTACTGTGTGCTGGAAATGCCTGTTTCAAAATTGTGCCTGTTTCAGAATATGTAGCGCTGTATGGAATGATGTTGCATCTTTTCAGAAGTTACTAACTCTACCGGTATGCAGTGTTATTTCAATAAATATACATGTAGTTGTGTGGTATTTGTGTGCACACAGATTTGTGTGATATACTGGTGGTTTTAGCCTGTGCTGGAATAAGATTCTGTTGCAGTCCATGTGCTGGTTCTCAATACCTATTGTGTACAAAATCCTTGGCTGTCCATTGTAGCTTGTTTACAAGACGGAGATACAGCCATTCTATTAGAACAAATATTAGAAATATACAATGTGTAAGCAAAATAGGAATAACCAGCACACATATCACTGTGGTAACTAGATGGTTATCACCAAGAGCCAAGTTTGATCTCAACATAGATACACATAGAATCTTATTTTAATAAATATACATGGATACATAGAAAATCCTATCTCAACATACAACTATCTAGCACCGTGATTGCCCATAAGTGCTCTACCAGGTCATCGCGGAGTCAATCATGTGACGCCTTATCCTCGATCTCTTTGTGTATCTTCAGGAAGTACTTGAGCACAAATAGATTGCGACGTTCGTAATCCTTTGGTTTCAACACCGGAATTCCATTCTACTCTTGATGATAGTTGAAATCCTCTTCTTCTCGCTCGTCCTCAATTATTATGTTATGCAGCACTACACATGCTTGCATTATGTACCAAAGCTGTTCTTTACTCCACATTCTCATGGGACCCCTCACCATAGCAAAACGAGCCTAAAGCGCCTCGAACGCTGTCGGTGTGTGAGCACACCTCCAAATGGGGGTCTGTCAAGGCTCCCTTCCGATAGGTTCGGGGAAGGTCGGATTTACTTCAACTAGCGCGGAAGATTGAACAAACGAAGAACACAGAGGATTTATCCAGGTTCGGGCCGCAAGAGATGCGTAATACCCTACGTCCTGCTTGTGTGTATTAGTTGTCGTCTGTCCTTTACAAGAGAGCACCCCCTCCTTTTATAGAGCGAGGAGGGGAATACCGTACAAGTACCCGGAGGGTACCCGGACGCCCTGTGGGGGTCCGGTCCTTCCTTGGGAATTCCTTGTCTCGAACGCCGTGGCGTAAGGCGGAGACTACCCGGGAGGGGTCGATGCGCGGGATGGTGTTGCGGACTTGACCGAAGCGCTGCATGAACGCTCGCAGCGTCTCGCCCGGCTTCGGACGATGCGTTCCAGGTCGATCTCGCTCCCGGACGCTTCGACGTCCCCTGGAAGTTGGCCATGAACTCCCGGCACAAGCCGCTCCATGAGCTGATGGACTCGGCGCCAGTGTTCATGAACCATGACCGGGCCGAATCCTTGAGGGCCAGGTGGAAGTAGTTGGCCATGATGTCTTCTCGAGCCGCCGGCGGCCTTGACGGCGGTGGAGTATATCTGCAGGAACACGTCGGGAGGCGCCGTGCCGTCATACCTCTCGGGGAGATCCGGGCGGAACTTGCTGAACCACGTGACCCCGAGCAGGCGCTTCGAGAGGGCTGCGCAGCCCCGAGGAAAGAGGGGTCGAGCTCCTTTCTCTTGCGCTTCGGGTGGCGCTCGGGGACGACTCGCGTCCGTGCCGTCGTCGTCGTGGGCGGAGATCCGCTCGCGCTCACGCTCACGCTCGCGCAAGCGCTCGATGCCGACACGTGCATCCTCCTCGCCGCGGCGGCGTCCGTTGAGGTCGTTGCGTAGGTCGCGGCGCCCCGCACCTGCGGCGAGTGGATGGAGAGCGAAGCTGCCGGCGGGCGCGTATCCTTTGCCCGGTTGGCGCGGCGGTTGTTGTTGGTCGGCGGTGGCGGCGGCCGGCGGGACGGTCCCGCCCGGCGCCCGGCTCTGCGCCGTGTCTTGGAGCTTACCCACTCCGGTGAGCCACTCCTTTGCTTGCTCTCCTCCCGGAAGAGACGACGCGGTCGTGGGGTCGTCTCCTTCTTCCTCCTCGGAAGAGACGACGCGCGGTGGCGCGTTCGGACGCCGGCGGCGTGACGGCCCGGGCGTCGCGGTCGGCGTCCGGCTGGTTCCCCGCCGCGTGTCCCTCCGCCGAGGTGCCGGGGCGGTCGCCTTGTCCGGAACGGCCCGCACGACGACGGTTGCGGCGACGGCGCCTCGTGGACGCTCGATCGGAGACGCCGTCCGCCGTTCGTGGCGTGTCTCGTGGATCTCTCGCATGGTCGTGGAGGAGTTCCGCAGCGCAAAGCGAAATCTACGACAACTTCCCCTTCCCGGCGCGCCAAATGGCGGTGTGTGAGCACACCTCCAAATGGGGGCCTGTCAAGGCTCCCTTCCGATAGGCTCGGGGAAGGTCGGATTTACTTCAACTAGCGCGGAAGATTGAACAAACGAAGAACACAGAGGATTTACCTGGGTTCGGGCCGCAAGAGATGCGTAATACCCTAAGTCCCGCTTGTATGTATTAGTTGTCGTCCGTCCTTTACAAGAGAGCACCCCCTCCTTTTATAGAGCGAGGAGGGGAATACCGTACAAGTACCCGGACGCCCGTGGGGGTCCGGTCCTTACTTGGGAAATCCCGACCGGATCCCGACGGAATCCGCTATGATCTTCTTTGCTGGATTTGGGCTCCAAGCATCTTCTCTCCTATTGGTTCCGAGTCCTCCCGGCGCTGTAGCAGCGTGGCTTCCCGAGACGCGGCGCATGGGGAAGGCGCGCACACGTCCCGTCGGGCTGCGATCGTTGCCGCAGGCACTCGAGTGCCGCATTAACTCCGGGTGGTTGGGGCACCAGAGGAAGCTACCGGAAAGCTTCCTCCCTTCCGACGCTCCCACTCCTCCGGTTTTAGCGGGTCTCGTGGGCTTCGTGGGCTCCCTCGTTCCGCGGTCGCCGCCTTCATTCGTGGGCCGAAAGCGGCCCACACGCGGTTAGGGGGACCCCCAATCCCCCTACACCGACAAACGCTCGTTCAACGTCTTTCCTCACCGATTTCCGTGCTTCGTGAAGTTCATTTTTTTGTTGCCATGTGGACTCCTAAAAGCTTTGACGAATGTTGTCCAAGATGGATATATTCCATCCGCCGGATAGTACCCCATGGTGTACTTGTTTCCATTAACCATGTATTCTACTGGAGGTGTTGTCCCGTCTTCGGACTCGGAAAAGTGGAGAACGACACAAGATATTGACATCATTTAGCGAACCCGGGAGGCCAAAGTATGAATGCCGGATCCATAGATCTTTAGATGTCACAACCTCAAGTATCATGGTAGGACCATCCTTATGGCCGGTGTAAGCACCCCTCCAAGCTGTAAGACGGTTATCCTATTTTCGGTGCATGCAATCAACAGAACCAAGCATCCCTAGAAATCCTCTTACACTATTAACTGCCATAAACCTAGCTATATCTTGGGCATTGGGGGCCCTCAAGTATTCTTCACCGAAGACTTCGATGACAGCTTGAACAAAATGCTTTAAGCACTCCATGATGGTGCTCTCTCCCAGCTTGACGTTGTCCCAATCTTCGGACTCGGAAAAGTGGAGAACAACACAAGACATTGACATCATTCAGCGAACCCGGGAGGCCGAAGTATGAATGCCGGATCCATAGATCTTTAGATGCCACAGCCTCAAGTATCATGGTAGGACCATCCTTATGGCCAGTGTAAGCACCCCTCCAAGCTGTAGGACAGTTATCCAATTTCTAGTGCATGCAATCAACAGAACAAAGCATCCCTGGAAATCCTCTTGCACTATGAACTGCCATCAACCTAGCTGTATCTTGGGCATTGGAGGCCCTCAAGTATTCTTCACCGAAGACTTTGATGACAGCTTGAACAAAATGGTTCAAGCACTCCATGATGGTGCTCTCTCCCGACCTGATGTAGTCATCCAAAGAATTGACTGACAAACCATAGACAAGCATCCGAACAGCAGCAACGACCTTTTGAATAGGAGATGCAACAAGAACTCCAGCAACATTGGGTTTCTAGCGGAAATAGTCATCATGAGCCTCCACTTTGCTCACCATCCGCAGAAAGAGAGATGTTGACATCTGAAATCTCCTTCTAAAATGCTTCTCACAGTATACACATTGGTCGTCAAAGTACTCCCGATATATGCGATCGTGACCACCCAAAATATCTCGCGGTGAGTTGCGGCGGCCAGGGAGTCATCCATGAAACTTCTTGCGCTTGCTTCTCCTCGAGCACTCACGAACAGCAGCAAGGAACAAGAGGTCATCAATATCAGAATTGTCCTCTTCCTCTTCCTCTTTATCCCACAGTCGAAGAGCTCTTCTTTCAGGTCTTGACGTTTCAGGACTTGACAGCTGTCATAGGAACAAATTCAATGTTAGATTTTCATTAACAAATGTATAGTTAAGAAGGTACTATGGCAAGAACAGTAGTGTACACACAAGCATTATATGAACCTCATCAAGTTATGCCAGTATAACCTAAGGTATATGTTGAAACTATACAATTTGAGAAACTAATTTCCAAGATTGGCTAAATGGAAATTTTCAACTGGCCTTCAGTGCTGGCAGAACAACAAATATTTGAACTCAAAATGTTTTATTTGTTTAATCACCTCACAACTCACAAACAGCAAACGAGATTGAAGAAACCAAGCTTGACTGCTGGACATGACCAAAATAAATTGCCATCAATCCATCTTAACAACTCAATTTCCTTTTCCAACAAAGGATAATAATTATATTGGGCTAAAACGCCATCACAATACACTGAAGCAAACCCTTAGAAAATTTGTAAAGATTTTTATTTTGAACCATGAATACATGTAGGGAGACATGGTTATCATCAACTAAACACAAGTACCAGTTTGACTATCAACTACTAACCTACATGACCACTACTGCTTATCAGATATTTTTCATAGAAATAGGCATCTAAACATGCTTCATCGGGTACCCCTGATTACTGAAATTATATGCACACAAGTAGGCATCTAGATTGTTCATCCTGTACAAGTGAAAAACAAACAAAATTGTGCATAATATGGCAACTTGGCAAGCTAAATAACTGTTCACAGGCTTCTCATGCCTGGCCCAGAAGGTTTGCCGTTATTAGGGTAGGCTAAACGGCTATGAAGAAACAATACCAGAAAAATTGAATTTGGAGAAAAATTGAACCTTGCTTGTTCTAATTGGTGGCGTTGATCCTTCCGTCCTCGAATGGTCACAAGGCCGTGGCAGCCACGACGGCGTGTAGGTCGCAGCAGCAACGTCAGGCGGGGCTGGGGGCACGGCGTCCGAGGAGCAGAGCTGAGAGCACCGGCGTCGTGGGCGCTACGAATGGCACCAGGAGGACCTGGTGGGTGTGGCCGGGACGCCGGGAGCCTTGGCGTGGGTGGAACCCGGCGGCGGGGTCGGGCTGCGGCGGCTAGAGTCGAGCAACTCGGTAGATGCGTCTGTTTCGGGACTGATCGCTCCGACATACGGGTCTCACCCGAAGGGTCTTGGACTGCTTGTTGCTGGAGTTGAGCCCAAGTTTTGGGCCTCTATTTTTGGAATTTTTTTATTAATAATTGACTTTATTAATTATTTAATATAAATAACCGTCTGATCTGTAAAATTGTAAAAATAGTCGTTGTGTCGCCCGTTTACCGGACGACATGTACCTATCGCCCAACCGGCGGGCGACAAGTGGCATCGATGGGACTCGTCGTCCAACCAGATGGGCGACAGCAACCTATCGCCCACTAGTCGAGGCGACATGATCGATTGTCTTTTTTTGTTTTTTTTTCTACTTAAACTCTTAGGCCTCTCTAACGCTCGATTGAAAATACTTTGATAGCTCAAAAATTAATATTGATTTTTTCTTGTGATAGAGTATACACTGGCGCACTCGCTTTAGCTTTGAAAAGTCCCTACTACGATGACAATTTCAAAATAAAAATTCCTAAATTAAGGTAGTTGTTAAGAAATAATGAATTTTTGAAGTCATCCAAATCTTCTTCAAAAATTACGAAAAAATGATCTAAATTCATTGGATCTATAGTAGTATCAACACCTATTTTTGTTAGTAATAGGTTGTGTTTCATAATTGCGAGTTGTTTAAATAGTGTTCAAATTTGAATTTAGATTTAAAGTTTAATTGACCATATTTTGAACTTTAACTCCTCATAAGGTCTTATTTGGTAATGATTAATATGATAACACTTAAAGGAGTTACTTTTCGAAATACGGTCAATTAGTTTGAATTTAAATTCAAATTTGAACACTATTTAAACAACTAGCAATTATGAAACGCAACCTAATCCTAACAAAAATAGGTGTTGATACTACTATAGATCCCATGAATTTAGATCATTTTTTCATAATTTTTGAAGAAGATTTGGATGACTTAAAAAGTTCATTATTTCTTAACAACTACCTTAATTTAGGAATTTTTATTTTAAAATTGTCATCGTATTTGGGACTTTTCAAAGCTAAAACGGGTGCTCCATTGTATACTCTATCACAAGAAAAATCCATATTAATTTTTGAGTTGTCAAAGTATTTTCAATCGAGCGTTAGAGAGGCTTAAGAGTTAAGGTAGAAAAAAACGAAAAAAAAAGACAATGGTTGGGCGATACGTTTATGTCGCCCACTGGTTGGACGACGAGTCCCACCGGTGCCACTTGTCGCCTGTAAGTTGGGCGATAGGTACATGTCGCCCGGTGAACGGGCGACAGAGCGACTATTTTTACAATTTTACATATCGAACGGTTATTTATATTAAATAATTAATAAAGTTGATTATTAATAAAAAAATTCTAATTTTTTGCAAGCTGGTATGCAAATAGAAAAAGTAGATGGTTCATTTGAAGTCCATTACTGGAGATGCTCTTATAGTTTAGATATTGTAAATCGTTGCCTACACTCGCAATCTTATAATTGTAAAACGAAAGCAAATCTTACGTCAGCAACAAAACAAAATAAAGCATATTATCTCGTCATGTTCTACCAAAACCGTGGCGAAACTCACGGGAAAAAAACATGATCGAAATAGTAAACAGCCAAAGGTTAGCTTAGCTTATTGTCTTGTTGCTAGGTTTCCTCGATCGACTCGCCGAACAACGAGAGATCTTAGATATGTTCAACAGGAAAGCGAGAGTGTAAAGTTGGATATAAGACAGTCAGTACACATATCCTACTACTGCTACTAATTGTGCACATGCCGCAGGCACTATACTTTGATATGAGTCAATAATAAAACAACTTATATAAACAACAAAAGGTGCTAGTAGTTTTGAAACCAAAATGGGCTATTACAAGTAGTTCATGTAAGAGTGTTTATTTCACTGGATTGGATTGAACGGGCTTCGACAGGACCATCCAGTCCAGTGTTTGATTGATCATTAAGATGGACAAGGATATCCAGTCCAGAGAATAATCCTTGTCGATGCTGGATGAGGCAATACAACAAAAATGGCCGGATGAGGTTATCCATGTTATTAACCATGGTAGTTAGCAAAAATATTAAGTATTATTAGCATTGGTTAATATTTCATTATAATTATTACTATATAATTATGATTGATTAATTTTAAGAAGTTGGTTAGGGTCTAAAGATAGCTCAAATGTAATAGGGAAAAGTCAATTTTACTCCCACGAACAATCCACTATGTCTAAATTACACCCCGAACTAAAATAGTGGATTGTTCGAGGGAGTAAAATGGACTTTTCCCAATGTAATATGATTAAAAAATTAGGGAAAAGTCTATTTTACTCTCCCGAACAATTCATCGTGTCTAAATTACACCATGAACAAAATATTGGCTCACTTTACTCCCTCAAACAATTTAAGTTGGCACAATTTACTCCCTTATACAATTTCTCTATTTCATTTCTTTTTGTACGATTTAAATTTGAAGCTCAATTTTTGCATGATAATAGATAGTACCATTCTCTATATAAAATAAAATATTTGATTTTTTTCTAAAATATTTTGTATACAATTTTAGAACTATATAATTAAGATGATATTGATGCTATTAAACTATAAAATAATATGTTTAATATATATATATATTGTATTGTTTTACGTATGGTACAATGAAAACTGCCGTTATACAAAAATTTGAGCACACTCAGCTCGTACAAAGAGAAATAAAAAAGAGAAATTACAGAAAGGAGTAAATTACCAACTTAAATTCTTTTGAGGGAGTAAAGTGAGCAAACATTTTGTTCGAGGTGTAATTTGGACAAAGTGGATTGTTCACGGGAGTAAAATGGATTTTTTCTAAAAAGTTATTAGTATTGTTATTATTAATTAAGAAATATTATAGTGAAGGTAGGACAACAAAGGTTAAAGTATATTAATTAAAGTATAACTAATTATTATTATTTAAAAATGAGATTTATATTCTTGTTAATTACTCTTGTTTGTCCATCTCTATCCATCCAACTAAACATAAAACTAGATCATCCAATCTAAGCAATCAAACACCGACTTGGATTATCCTATCCAAAAAAATATGGATGACCATATCCTATCCAACCTTGTCCTTAAGACAAACACATTCTAATAGTATACATCAACCTTTTGAATCAATGCACTTGTCCGATAACCTTTTTAATTCTATCAAGCAATCACAATGGTGTATCACTTTACATCAATAGAATATACTTTTGAGTCTACGAGTTACTTTTGCCCAACTGATCTAGAAACTAGAAATGAATTAACATTTTTTCTTACAAGAAATCAACTTAAAAAATGGATACACAAAAATAAAATTCTATTTTTTTACTCTTTCATGCAACTAATATTATAAACTACACCGTTGACAATCACCACAGGAATAGAACACCGTAGCGGCGAGCCAAAATCCGCTATAGCTGCGGGTATCTCGGCCCGCCGCTATGTCTCCGCAGCAAAAAAAAAAACAAGTCATCGCCGAGAGAGAGGGCGGCCGGATCCGGCCAGCTCTCGTGTGTCGCCGCCGTCGTCGAGATTGGGGTGGCGGATCCACCGCCCCAACGCCGCCGGTGGGAGGGGGTGGGGGGGGATCCGCCCACCCCCGTGCGTCGCCGCCGTCACCGAAAGAGGGGGTGGCAGATCCGCGCCCAACGCCGCCGCCGAGGTGAGGAGGGAGGGAAGCGCGGTTAGATCTGCACGTCCCTCGCGCGTCACCACCACCGGCGTTGGGGCGCGAATCCGCCCGCCCCCACGTGTCGCTACCGGCGTTGGGGCACGGATCCGCTTGCCGCCCACGCGTCGCTGCCGTCCCCCCCTCGGTGCGCCGCTTGCCACGAGATGAGGATGGAGGCTAGCCGGAGCGGAGGGGAGTCGGGCCTGCCGGAGCAAAGGGAGGTTGGCCGAAGCGGAGGAGGAAGGCCGAGAGAGAGAGAGAGAGAGAGAGAGAGAGAGAGAGAGAGGTGGCCGACGGAGGGAGGGAGAGGTAGGGATAGGCGGCGGCCGAGTGGGAGTGGGTGAAATCCTAGGTGACTATTTATATTACACCGGTGGTGAGAGAGGTTGTTGGGTCGAGAAAACAAAAATAGCGGCGAGTAACAATGTAGCCCACCTTTGAAAATGGGTTGTATTTGTAGCTGCGGACCGTAAAGTCACCTGCCGCTACAAATTGATTTTTAAAGGTGGATCACCGTGCGATCCACCGTTAAAAAGAAAAAAATATTGTAGCGGCGGATTTCATTTTTTCGCACCGCCCACGCGAGTTCGTACAACGCCGCTACAAATCCAATTTGTATTAGTGAATAAGATGTAACCATATTATATTAACCGTAACACCCAGCCCGTTAGAAGCCGTAGTAGTTGTGAATTGGGCCCAAGTGGCCCATGAAGTGAAGTGGAGGTGAGATTTGTCCCACATTGGAAGTTTATGTGGGTGAGGGTCAGCATATAACCCCCGTTCCAAGCATAGCACCACCGGGTCAACCCTTTTACATGTAGTGAGGCTGAAAGTGTAAAAGTGGTGCTATACATAAATGCCCGTGTCCGCCCCTACGGAAGGTCGGGCGGTAAGCGGACTTTGGATGCGGGGCGTTACGGTTGGTATCGGAGCATAACCTCTCACCGCATGTGTGCATGCATGTTGTGCCCGTGGAGGGGACATGTTATGACCTTGCACCGAGAGAAGATCTTGGGTATCCGCTTACCGGCTATATATATGGTATGCTACCGAGGGCGTCAGCTCTTAAGGGGGTGAATGTAACACCCCGATCTGTTAGAAGCCTCGTAGTAGTTGTGGATTGGACTCAAGTGGCCCATGAAGTGAAGTGGAGGTGGAATTAGTCCCACATTGGAAGTTTAGGCGGGTGAGGGTCAGCATATAACCCTCATTCCAACCATAGCACCACCGGGTTAATCTTTTTACATGAAGCGAGGCCAAAAGTGTAAGAGTGGTGCTATGCATGAATACACGTATTCGCCGCTACGGAAGGGCAGGGCTGTAAGCAGAATTTGGATGCGGGGTGTTACATTAACATAAGAAATAAAATGGACAAATGTAGAGTGTTGTTTGTACCTGAAGGTTTTAAGGAGTCAAGATTGATGTTCTGTTACGATAGAGCTCCGTAATTGCATGCATCTGTATTGTTGATTGAAAAATATTCTAAAACAATATGCCTAGATGAACATAGTAATTTATTAGGGATCGGTACCAAGTACTATTAGGTATTGTTATGCACATGTAACGTGGCATAATAAGGTTGATACATTGGGGATGTTGTGAAACAACCGAATCAGCTAAGTAACCACACACTACTAATGCACACACAAACTTGCAAATGTTTGAACACAGGGAAACGGAGGGCAAAATGGGAGCTTTATTCTTTCACTCGTACTTGGTTAGAGTGTTACAACACGAACTTTGGATGCCTATTTATACAGGGAAGAGGTCAGTTCTCCAGCTTATTGGAGAGTTCCCAATGCCAACCACCGCCTTACACAAAAAGAAACAGCCAACCACAAGTAAATTCGCCCACAAATTAATGGCATCAATCTCCCCCAAAATATTGTAGCACATAATTGCTGACAATTTCATAACATCTCCCTTGGGGGAATTATTGTGCCATGCTTATGCCTCGTAAAAACTTCTCAAAAAACGTAATGGGAAAAATGGCAGGAGAAAAGAGTATATAGCATGCACGAGCTGTGTTGCACCTGTTGCCTCGTTAAAAACCTTGCTAAGAAAACCCAGTGGAAAAAACTCACCAAGGGAAAAAGAGTACAACAAATGATCTTCATGATCGGATAGTCTTCGAGGACTATGCAAGTGATTTGCAGGATCACTCTCATTATCTTTAGGATCATGGGTATGGCCTAAGATCTTTGGCGATCTTTAATTAGGATCATGATTTGAATCTCCTCTTGATCCTTGCAACTCTCTAAGCCGTCTCATGCCAACGCCTCTTGAATGCATCTATGGAAGCTAGATGATGGCAAAGACTCGTGAATAAATCTATAAGATTTTCACATGACTTAGTGTGCAGATTATTGATTTTTCCGCTCTTTTGGAGCTCATGGGGGTAGAAGAATTTTGGAGCAATATGCTTCGTGTAATTGCTCTTCACATAGTCAATATGCATTTGTGCAACACAAGCGGCGTTATCCTCATAGATAACAGTGGGGGCACCGACAGTGTTCAAGGCACATGATGTCTAGATGTGTCCAATCACCCATCTCAGCTAAGGACATTCTCATGTGGTTTTATAGAGTACAATGATCTCTCGAGTGGTTGCTAGATGTGTCAACCAAGGTTTGCTTCATAGACCACCAAGAAATGGCTGCACCACCACAAAGAAACACAAAACAAGTCCGGGATCCGACATTATGTGGGTCGGACATATAGCCGACATCCGGATACCCCATCATGGTTGGACCTTGGTTCTTTGGGAACCACAACGGCACAACCCAAGGTCCTGGGCACCTTGTAGGTATCGAAGGATGGTCTTCACACCAACTCAGTGTCTTCCGGTTGGGGCAACACCGTACCTAGACAACATATTAACTATTGTTCATCGTTATCTGCGCACCCACTTATATACTACTAGAGCATGATGCACATTGTAGCACTTTTCCCTCATATTGCTCCATGGTTTAATCGAATCCACACGAACTAATGGGAATTAAATACTGTTGTCGATAAAAGATCTAACTAATCTACTGTTGTTCGCGGGAGAAGGGGGTTTGCCGATCGACGCTCTAGAAGTGCTGATCGACGAGCTGTCACCGATGTGTCGATTGACGCAATGGCTGCTGGTGGCTTGCGACTACGGAGATCTTGTTTATCAGCCCAAAGAACGCTATGTGAGTAACCAGATATCTACTAGTCGAGATCATAACCAAAAAGCATAAATGAATAGCATCATAATTGGTAATTTACTTGAATTAATGAAAACATTTGATGAATAACACTACTTTCCTTTCCATGGGGGACCCCAATTTATCTCTCGTTGGAATCAAGCTAGTAATCCGTTGGAGTGTCTTACTCGATTCATTTATCTAGACATGTTGCGCAAGCTTAAACTCGTCACAACTAAACCACACATCTAGCATCCTTGAATAACCATGATCAATACAAGATCCGAATACAAGATCTAAATACTTGGCCTAGAACTAAGCAATTGGAACAAGCATATGAAAAAAACATAGAATCAATGATTTCAAGTTGTCCGACTAATCGTGATTAGTCACGATCAATCGTCCTGGTCAATTCCTTGACCTCGATTAGGGGTGTTGACCCGATTAGCTCGACTAGAAACTTAGTCATCCGATTATATTAGAAGGGAAGATGACTAGGTTATACCGATGTTGGGCTTCAAGAAAGCATATGGGTAATGACTTAGCCCACTAGGGGTTGCTAGGACCTCCGAACCGAAGCAGCCATGTTGTCATGCAGATCACATATGCCTATTGTCACTCGCTCCCGCTTTTTATGTCTCAATAACAAATCCTCATCATTAAACACCAATTTTTATCCTTAACAAGTTCTATTTCTACTTGACACTTCCACTCTATAATCATTTGGAAATGAAAGCGGTGTGAAAAGCCTTATGCAAGTTAGAAGATAAACAAAGGGCATTGTACATAGAATGCATATCTAGTATTTTCTTCAAGTGTGTGATTACATCATATTTGAACGACACATTAGATACATGGGTCAACCACATCATTTGGGGCTACATCTTTACTTTTGGGCTGTTTGGAATGAGGATAAGGTTGAGACAGGTGGTGACTTGATCTAAGTTGGACTTTATCAACCTCTACATTTCCTTTTTCTTCTTTAGTGAAGTGTAGATCTTCATTATAGCCCTCGAAGATTATGATGGCGAGAGTCACACACTCTTCGGGGATCTTGTTCTCGCACCTCCATATAGCTTTAAGGAAGCGTGGGACTTTGATCTTCTACATCACTTCTTGTAGTGCACATCTTGTTGATAGTTGTTGATTGCCCTCTTGATCTTAAGGGGCGGGGGTGGGGACTCCACCTAAGGAGACTCTTGATTTCATTTACTTACTCAAGTTTGAGTTGCGAAGCATGTCCAAATGATCCTCAAAGGTGTCTACGTTTGATGTAGCCATTATATTGCCTTTGTTCAAGCTTTTGTGGAGGTTAGAATCTATTGTTCTACCAAGAATCACTTTCTGCATAATATTCTTTTTACCACAAAGCAATATTTGAGTGTGGTCCCAAATGCGATGGTAGTGGTAGAATTTTGGCTCTTTGAGCTTGGAAGCTTCTTCTAGCCTCTCTGGTTTTGGAAGCTCATTGAGCTATAATTCTCGTAGAGTCATAAATAGGTTCTCAACTTCTCCAGCTAGGAAGGCATATTCCTTAATTTGACGCCGACGCTCACCGAGAAATGGTCTCCTAGGAGCTTGATTATTTCTATTTTCTTCATTCCTCGGTCACACTTCTTGGATGAAAGTGGAGGTGAGACCGCCATCTCCATTGCTTCTGTTGAGTTTTGTTTAGTGGAGAACTTATGACATTGATCACCGTTCTCCATAGGCTTACCAAATAATCTTGAACCACGTGCAACATGCTGCATATAATTCTTAATATTTGTGGCTTTTGAGGCCAGCTCTTCAAGGTAATTGGATGCACAACTTGGAGATATATAGCCATATCGAGGCACAAGTTGGTCATGCACACGTGAACCACTTCGGACATGCGGTCCACTTGAGCCTTCACTACCCACAGCTGATCACGGAACTAGAATAGGCTCACATGCACATGAACAACTTGAGCCCCGATATGGCTATATATCTTCAAGGTGTTCGTCGAACCACCTTTGAAGAGTTTGGCCTCAAAAGCTACAGATATTGAGAACTATATGAAGCAGGCCATGCGTGGTTCAGGATCATTTGTTAAGCCTATAGAGAAAGGTGGTCAATGTGATAAGTTTCCCACCAAACAAAAATCAGCGAAAACGATGGAGATGATGGTCTCACCTCCAAAGTTTCATCCAGGAAGTGTCACTACGAGGAATCAAGGAAATAGAAATGATCAAGACTCTAGGAGGCCAAGTCTTAGTGAGAGTAAAAGTAAGGAATACTCATTCCCAACTGAAGAAGTTGAGTATCTATTCATGGATCTATGAGAATTAAAACTCATTAAGCTTCCTAAATCAAAGAATCCAGGAGAAGCTCCAAGTTCGATGAGCCAAATTTCTACCACTATCATCACATTTGGACCATACATTTAGAGATTACTTTGTGGTAACAATATTATGTAGAAAATGATTGATGATGGAGCAATAGATGCCAACCTCCTCAAAAGCTTGATAAAAAGGCAAGAAGATGGCTACATCGAATGTGGCCACTTTTGAAGATCATTTGGTAAGTTATGCAAATTCCAATATGATACAGATTTATGATCAAAATATGATGACATCAAAAATAGAGTTTGTTAATATAGCTTACTTAGGATATGCTCACAACTCAAACTTGGGCAAGAAAATGAAAGCAAGACTCTCCTTCGATGAACTCCCACTCCAAGATATGGAAGATCGTCGCCCTGGAAATGAAGAGAGCGTCAACAACAACTATCAATAAGACGTCCGAAGATCGTCGCCCTGGAAATCAAGAGAGCGTCGACAACAACTATCAATAAGACATCTGCTACAAGAAGTGATCGAGGAGCATAGTTCCATGCTTCCCCAAAAATATATGGAAGCACGAGCACGACCTCCCGGAAGAGTGTGTGACTCTTGCCGGTGGAGTATTTCAGGATGACGGTGAGGATCTACACTTTCCTAAAGAAGAAGAAGAAGAAAAGTAAAATTTGATGAAGGACAACTTAGATTAGGTCGCCAACTGCTTGTCGAGAAACGCACCTCACCAAAGTAAAATGATTGGAACAAAGCCTACAAGGATTTAATACTAGTTGCACACAGTTTTTAATTCTTATTTATTGTTTATTCTAACAAAATACTAACTTTTCCATACATATGGCCGTGATTGAGCTCATTCAGAATTAAAGTGAATGGCTTCATGAATTTAGTGTACCAATGCCCCCGGAGCAGTGTAGAGTCTCCAATACGAGATTCGTCCGAAAACGGATGTAAATCCTTCATTGCATGTAGAATATGTTCCCACAATGCATAAGTCACACCAACATCTGTCTTAGTGATCAAATTATCAAATACAGATCAACAATGCAAAAATCTTCAAATAATGTGGCTAGCCTCCATGGAAGCATGACACGATGCATAGACAAGTAAAAAGCTCTTTCCTACAAGACTAAAGGTGTGTGAATGATATTATCACCGGCGCGTGGTCTATATGGGTACCATAAAATACTTGTATCTGTACACATGATAGCATGAGCGTCTTTAGGATTAAAATACTTGGGAGTCAAGAATATAATCTACTAAATCTGATATTTTTGTTGGATAAGGACATGTAAAAGGTTGAAAATACCGTATACTCTCATCAAATTGACCTCAAGCACACAACCATCCACCGGATAAGATAATGGATGGATGGGCCAAGGCCTCCTCTCGGTAGGTAGGACCAACAAAGTTTGTGCTTATATATAAAAGATGCAATCCACTATAGCTCTTTAAATGCCAATTCTCTCAACTCTCATGTTGCCACATCATCTCAATAATTTCCACAATTTAAATGCTAATTCTCTCCACTATAGCTCTTTAAATATCAATTCTCTCCACTCTTAGTTGTCCATCTACCAATTAGAAATTTAGATCCGTCAAATCCAACACCGAACATAGATGTTCCAATATATTTCTCTACTTATTTATTAACAATAATACTCAGCATTACATATATTATTAAGGAATTCCGCAGCAAAGCACGGGGTATCACCTAGTTAACCTTAAAAAGAGTATTACAAACACATAAGACAGGTTGTTCTAAGGCATATCGATGACCCTCTGCCATCCACTAGGCCATAACCAATTCGCTTGGCCAAATGTGTGGCCCTCCGCTGATAACTATGAAAAACAGATCCATAATGCGAAAAAGCTGCTTCGTAAAGGTGCACGGACTCATCATCGTTGAGATCTATAAATATGCTTGGAGAGTTGCAAAAATAAATACACCATGTTTGAAATGACAGTTTATCACAAACTTCAAGTTTTAACCATGACTCCAGTAGGATCGATAAGGTCTTTGGATATAGCATGGAAAGGATCTAGATGATCATCGTCTGGGATAAATTCATCATACATGTCCCCGTCTAATGGTAAACCAACCATCTCATGCATATCCAACAGAGTAATTGTACTCTCTCCCCAGAGGAAAACAAATGTATTGGTGTGGGGATTCCACCTTTCTAGTAAGGATTTAATTAAACATGGTGCAACAGAGTATCTTCTTAAAGAGCAGAATATTGCCCCATAAAGATAATCTGTCCTAGGCCCATCGCCTTTTAAATTCTGAGTACTTGTGCAATATCTCCATAGCCCATTCCACATATCCCGTAGGGAATGGAATATGTTCAATTTCAAAATTTTCCCAACCCAAACCCTCTGAAACCATTCTGGAGCCTAAAGGCAAAGCTGTTTCCTGGTGAAACGTATCAGCAAGTTTTGTAAAACAACGAACCCATAAATGAGGCCCCTGAACTCCACTCACGGCAGGGCCGTCTCGGAGCAAGGCCACAGTGGGCGACCGCTCAGGGCCCCAAAAATTAGGGCCCCTATTTTTCTAATAACCTTTGTGGATTAGTAAAAGAAAAATTTTGAGAAATCCCAAATATGGTCTAGCTCCAATTCAGAAGGGTGTCTTGCATGTTCGTCTTCTCGCGACCAATCGCCTCTGCATGCTATGGTGCTCCGTGCATAATTACTCTGGCAACTTGTCCTATGTTTCGACTAAACAAGGATCTTAGGTTTCAACAACAGGGTAAGCGTGGGCAAAGTGGGTGCTGAATGATCTGCCTAGTTACCTTGGCATCCTGCTTCTTCTTGTGCTGGCCGCTGCTGGTGTTATTGATATCAAAAGGAAATTCCCAGCTTGATCTTCGTTGTAGGTGCTCGCTGGAACTCTCAACACTAATATGCTCCATAATTACAATAAAGCTAAGAAGCTGCACGCAGAGTGCCGCATGCTAGTGCCAAGCTTACAAGGTTTTATTGATTTTAGGGCCTCCTTTTACTTTTCGTACAGGGGCCTCAAATTCATAGTGACGGCCTTGCTCACGGTCAGGAGACTAGGATTAAAATCCCCATTGGACCAGTCGAATCCTATTGATAACGGGTTTTTATGTACTGTCTGTTGTCAATTCAAATGACTGCGTTTGTACCAAATAAGAGAGAGAGAGAGAGAGAGAGAGAGAGAGATAAATCCTTGATACGTAACATGTTTGTTTGTGCAAACGACCTATTAAACCAAACATATGTATGCTATAAAAAAGGTGATCTGAAAAAGGTAAGCGTTGCTAATACCTTGCCGGAATTGACACTGGAGCGATGATGTCAACAACCCTCGTACACAATCGACCAAGACCTGCTTCGTTCCTGAAACACCATAAACAGATGTTTTGACCTGGAAGTGAAAGACCTGCCGGAATATAAAAGGAATATCTTTAGATCTAAGTCGACAACTCGACATACCTCTAGCACAGCCCTACACGTTACGGCAACCCAGATTGAATCTTCGCGTTGTCTCTCCGCAACGTCCTGTGTTTAGAGCAGTAAAGATCCATAGGGTGGTGCCAGTAGGATGGCGATCACCATTCGACCGGAGGAGGAGAAATACATATCCCAAAGCCAGATGAGAGTTTGAGATGATACGCTGAGTTTGCTCGAGCGCCGACAAATTTAAGGGTGTTTTATCCGTTGGAAAAACTCCAAAAAAACAAACAAACAACTCCCTTATCTCCGGATGCACAGTTGTTTTC
Source organism: Chloris gayana (assembly GCA_031894775.1). Taxonomy (NCBI): domain Eukaryota; kingdom Viridiplantae; phylum Streptophyta; class Magnoliopsida; order Poales; family Poaceae; genus Chloris; species Chloris gayana. The sequence goes on from JAUNZO010000585.1 coordinate 48,871, forward strand.
AAAATATAAATATATGAACAAAGGTAAAAAGAATATTATAGAGAGCAAAGTTACCATACGTGTTGTGTGTGTTGCGAGACTTTGTTAAACGTTTTACTCCCTCCGTTCTTAAATTATTGACGTCATTGACTTTTTCGTTATGTTTGACCATTCGTCTTATTCAAAAAAGTTTAAAAATTCTTAAAAATTTATTATTATTTGTTTTATCATCAAAGGAAGTTGAAACACGACTCATAATTTTATATATTTGAAAAAATATTTTGAATAAGACGAACGGGCAAACGTAAAGAAAAAAATCAACATCGTCGACAATTTAAGAATGGAGAGAGTATACACTTTTATATTCTTTGCTCCTAAAATTTTATACATTTTTATACTTAGAGAGAAACAAATGTGGAACATTTCTTGTTACTGTCACATGTTTTCATTCTCTTCCGTTTTTAATTATAATCAGTGAATATAGCAACACATTATATTAATGTTATAATAACATTAACACTTTTCTATGTTCACCAATTTTAAAGTCAAAAAGGGATAAAAATAAAGACATGTGACAATAACAAGAAGTGTTCCTACATGTTTCTTTGCCAGTATAAATGTAAATAAATTCTGTAGCAAAGAAAGTATTTGCTCTTTGCCCGTAAAATAGGTAAATGTTAAGAACCGGTGCTATTAATTCAAGGAACCTTTAAGCTTTGCCAGGTTAACCATTTTTAAATTCAAAAATTTTATAGAACGAAATTATTTTCTAACAGAAAAAAATGTTCCCCACATGTTACTCTATGTATTTAAATGGTCTCATAAATTTTGAAGCAAATAATTTTTTTCAAGCTACCGAATAGAGAAAAATGGTAAGAATTGGTATTGATTGGCAGTAATGGCACACAGGGCATGGAAAATTAATGGATGGCACGTACGGAACTTCAACATTTTCTATGGCACAGAGGGAATCAGTTAAATTTTTAGTAGCACCGAGGGAATTTGCTCTTTCTTTTACCTACGTGCTTATGTGCAGAGGTAGGAGGCCCCAAGTTTTGTGAGCTAGGCGATCGGCTTATGGATTCTTATCAGTCCTGAAAGAGATTACGGCTGTGGCGTTTGGTGTCTGTGTCTCCATTCGTCCCTGCACTATGCGTTGGCAATTGCTAGCTGGGTCTGGATGCTGTAGTTGGAGGTTACTTCGTGAACATCGATGAGTAAATTTTGACCTCACGTCCCAATATAAAAGGATTTGGATTCCAATTGCTGAGCGGAATGATGTTGTAATGCAGGTATCAGTTACTGACATTGCTGTGATTTTGATTTCAGTCGTTATGGCCACATGTATGCTTTATTTTAGGAGTCCTGCTATACACACGACTAATAGTTTCGACTCCTTGTTACGACCGAACAGAGGCAGCTGGCAGCCTAGTTGCTTCCTGAATGTCTTCAGGTTCACGTCGTTTCCGACTCTTCTTTGATGCACTTTTGTCCAGTAATTTCTCATGGCTGTCACCCGTCAAATAGAAAAGATCATTCTTCTCCGGTGCAACCGGATTTTTCTTCAGTCTTCTAAGAGGGTAAGCATGTTCAGAACAGGCTCTCTGTGAGCTTGTGGGCTTACGCTGATCATCATCATCTTGCTTCGAGGTGTTACTACCTGGTGATTTTGCATACCTGCTAGCCTCCAGAGACAAAAGCTTGTGCCTGTTGTAACAATTTTTTTGTGTCAGTTTGGGTTTTACTTGGGATGTAGCAGGCGGAGCCTTCAAATTTCCAGGTACTTTTTAACCTACAACGTCGTCTGTGATTTCTGGCTAAATAACATTAGCACGTAGGAACTATTGTCAGAGCTTTGGCCGGAAGTACCAACATGTGAATGCGATATACTATAATAACTATATATCTTTTTTAAAATAGTTTTGCTTAATCATTTCAGTACCCTTTGGTGTCTAGATCCAACTAGGCAAGATTTTTCTGTAGCTTACAACAGGCTGCAAAAGAGAGGGTTCACTAAGAGATAAGCTGATTTATTGTGAGTCGACAAAACCTGGCTGTTGATAAGTTGCAGGATAATAAGGGCCAGTTATTTTGAAGCTTAGAGATGATTGAACTTGTATTGCTGCCTTTACTGAAGCTAGAAAAGATAACTAGAAGAAGCTTCTCTTCTCGTAAACATATGGATTATCATAAGTTAGGATCCGTATTATATAATCCGTCTAATAAGCCATATTTTTGATACAGCTCGGTAGAGGCAAAAACATGTCATAGGATACAAGCTGAAAAGCAATCCAGTAATTAATTTCCACACATTTAGCACAAAAGTAAATAGATTGTTACAAACAAAAAAAAATTGTCATTTGACAAACAGGACATCAGCCAATGAAAACTCATGCACTGTATATGGAAACTAGCGATGGGTGTACACCTCATAAGTGATCATTCAATTTTTCTATGTACTGAAAAATTGAATTTCCTTTATAGTTCTTTAAATTTAATAAAAATATGTTTTTAAGTTAACTAAGTGTAGCGAACGGTCCCTTAGCCTAGTGGTTGAGGTGGCTTAATTAGTAGCACCTCCAACGTCCTGAGTTCGACTCCCAAGGGGAGCGAATTTTCAGGCTAGGGTAAAAAAATCCCCTCGCCTTTTTCCGTACCAAAACATGTGGTCAAGGCCGCACCTAGACACTGGAAGCTACGGTAACCCATGGTTGTACCGGCACAGGTTCTCACAAGGTTGCAGGCCCCAATATAGGGGGGAGGGGGTTTTCTCGACCTGCATGAGAAGGTCTTCTTCTAGCAGAAAGCTCTGGAGGCTGTCTTACCCTCATGGGTCGAGTTTTTTAAGTTAACTGAGGGTACATTCTTGGAGATAGTTATCTTTCGATTATGTGATGTAGGATTTCGATTCTGTCGGACAAAGGAAAATACATATCGAGAAATATGAGGCATTCCTGATTAGTTAGATAGATCATTCTAAAAAATGATTAGTCAACTAGCTGGTTCTGAATTTTGTTGGTTTATCTCTTAGATCATATCACTGGTCCTTTATCTGGTATTCGCATCCTATTCTAAACCCTTATCCATCTCGATTAAGAGAAAGAATGCAGGATCCAATGACCAACACATCCCATCAAATAATTAACAAAATAGTTTTACACAGTCATGAGTAATCCAGCACATAATACATCCGAGTAATTACTTATTGTAATATAAAATTAATAACCGATCAGTATACACAAATGAGTACCAGACCAAAATGTATACTGAAAATTTTAAAAATGTTTAAACATAGTTTACAAAAATCTATTTGCACAACTACTTTTAATAGATTAAAAAATATATAAAAATAAAATAATAGAAAATTATGGCAAAAAATATATGTACGTGCTTTAAAAAAAACGCAGGAGAACTACGCTTCATTGAACTTGGAGAGGAAAAGTTGGGTTCCCTACATGTTCCTCACTCATATGGGGACCTGAACATGAGTGAGGCAATCACACACCCAGGAAAAACAACATTAAGAAGACAACAGCCACACTTCCCTTGACCTAGCTTCTAAGCACCTACCGAAGGAAGCACGAGGTTAAGGTCTCGTAACTTCTTGGCCCCAGCTAAACACCAGAGGCTATGCTTATCTTTGATGGCTTCTAGGATGGTGTTAACCGAAGGAGACTGCCTCAAAGACACAACTATTTCTATGCCTCCAAATTTCCCATGCCGCAAGGATGATCAGGGAATTCAAGCCTTTTCTCTGTTCTTTTGGTACCCTCTTCACTGCACGACGCCACCAGTCAGCAAAGCTGCGCTCATTTTTCCGTGGCACTGAGCCTCCAAGCTGCATCCGATTCAGCACGGCAAACCAGATTTGTCTTGCCACAACACAGGAGATTAGTATGTGCTGCACATTTTCCTCTTCTTGATCACATAGCGGGCATTTCTCTGGGTGATCCAGGCCTCTCTTAGCAAGACGATCTGCCGTCCAGCATCTATTTTTGATTGCCAACCACAAAAACATTTTGCATTTAGGAGGTGCCCAGCTCTTCCAAAGGCGGCGCCAGGGTTCAAAGGACTGAAATACGCTTTGTATGCAGACTTAGCTGAGTAGCACCCACTGGCATCCAGCCTCCAGGTATGCTGGTCATCCTGATCATTCAAGGCAATATTCATGTGGCAGTCCCATAAACGAAACAACTATGTTATTCTTCACATGGGAGATTTCCTTGGATATCATGTGTCCATCTATTGTCAACGAGGGCCTCAGCAACCGTGCGCCTGTTCCGGTACCTTGTGGGAACTCTCTCAAACACAAGCGACGCCAAACTCTGAACTGATTGTCCATATATCCATCTGTCCGACCAGATCAAGGTGTTGGTCCCATTGCCCACTTGGGTAGTGACTGCAATTGCAAATAGGGCCAGGGAATTTGGGTGATTAGGCAGCTCCAAATCAGTCCATGGTCGACCAGCTCGTGTTTTCTTATACCACTGCCATCTAATCTGAAGGGCCCAAGCCATAATTTCCAGATTTGGTATTCCAAGTCCACCAAGAGGTCCAGCGGCCTAGTCACTTTTTCCCAGGCTACTAGACAGCACCCGCCGTTGGCTTTTTCCTGAACCTACCAGATGAAGTCCCTTCTGATTTTGTCTACTGCCTTGATAAACCACCTAGGCACGTTGATGGCGATCAGCAAGTGTATAGGCATGGCTGTTAATACAGACCTCACAAGGGTGGCTCGACTAGCCTTGTTCATAAGGCCCGCTTTCCAGCTAGGAAGCTTATCGGCAATTCTTTCAAATCCAAGGCAGCAAATCCCTCTTTCGGAGTTTGACATTGGAGAGCGGCAAGCCCAAGTAAGTACACGGAAACTCAGCGATTTCACAGGCCATATTCTCTTGTATGGTTGTCAGGGAGTTTTCTTCGCATCTGATAGGAATGATGTTGCTGTTTTGAATGTTTGTGTGCAGGCCTGAAGCATCTCCGAAGGCCTTTAGGATATCACTAGTGATCTGCAGTTCTTCAGCCGACGGTTTGATAAATAAAGCGACATCGTCAGCGTACAAAGAAAGCCTTTGTCCTGATACTCTAGCGGATAAAGGCTGCAGTAGTCCCTCATTGCCGGCTTTGACAAACAAGGCTGTTCATCACATCCATGACTATGATGAAGAGCGTCAGTGACAGGGGGTCCCCTTGCCGAAGACCACGCTGAAGCTGTATGTATTTACCTGGTTCTCCATTCAGCAATATTTGAGTTGAGGAGGTGGAGAGTAGATGGGACACCAGGTTACACCAAGAGTTTCCGAAACCCATGTGGCAGAGTACTTCCAGCAAGAAAGACCAAGAGACTGAGCCGAAGGCTTTTGTAATATCTAGCTTCAGGAACAAACTAGGAATTTTTTGTCGATGTAGAGCCTTGACCGTCTGCTGTACTAAAATAAAGTTATCATGGATACAGCTTCCCCTTATAAAAGCACTTTGATTTGTGGATACATCTTCCCCTTGTACGTGCTGATAGAATATAATGAAGAACGAAGGTTGTACGACACCATTTTGACATAGATGAATATGAAACTTTCAAATTAGTTACCTAATATAGAAATTTACTACATGAAATTGTGAAGCATAATATTTAATAATATTATGACATGACTAATAAGTATGCAAACAGTTCATTGCTGTTGCATCGAAGCAACATTATATTGTTATGAAACATGTACCTAACACAGTTGTTATCGACGACAAAGACATTGTTCATATAGGAGTAAACTTTTATTGAATTTACTGAAAGCAAAACTGTTTTCAATGTTGCATATGTGAGCATTAGGAAATTACATATTGTCCTATTTGAATAATAAAAAATTGCTAACCCATGGAGATTTTAATCCACTAGACCACTTGTTGATCGTCTAGTTATCAAAATGGATGAATACCTGGAGCACAGAAAATAAGGAATCCTTTCGCTGGAAAGATATTTGCAAACTATTAGACCTCCACAAAAGAATAGCATATGTGCAAGTAGGAAATGACACCACAATTATGTCCTGGGAAGACTCTTTCACTTGTACACCCCTGAAGATTCAATACCCTGAGGTATACTTATTTAAAAAGAAAAAGACAATTCTGCTAAACTGAGTTTTGGCACAGGAACATCTATATGAGCTCTTCAACCTAGCACATGGTGTATAGGCTTTCAATCAGTTTCAGCAACTCACTGATCTGCTTGGCAATATCAGCATTCAGAAGGCCAATAAAGATATATCAAAACATATGGGTCAACAAAAAGTTCAATGTATCTCAACTTTACCAAAAAAATCTTTGGTCATATCCCAAACAGACACAACATTTAAGTATTTATGGAAGTCCTCATACCAACCAAAGAATAAAGTTTCCTTTGGCTTTTGCTGCAGAGTAGGTTGAACACCAAGGCAATATTAGGGACAATGAACATGACCGTAGTGTCATATACTTGTGGACTATGCATATTGCAAAGAGAGGAGACGTTAAGGCATCTTTTTATAAGATGTGTTGATTGGCCTCAACATCCCAAGGCGATTCCTATTCCGCGCGTGAGTGCTCGCGAGCTTCGTCGCAAACCCGCACGCAACCTCAACAACTTGATTACGGTGTTCTCTTTCTCTCTCTCTCTCTCTCTCTCTCTCTCTCTCTCTCTCTCTCTCTCTCTCTCTCTCTCTCTCTCTCTCTCTGAACTTTTGAAGTTTGGAGTTTTGATTCAAAGTTTTGTGGGAAAGTTTCAATGGAACTTTGATTTGAACTTTTCATTCAAAGTTTTAACGAAATATTTCATCGAACTTTTTCGATTAAACTTGTGATTCAAAATTTTTTGACTGAAGTTTGGATTAAACTTTGATTCAAACTTTCAATGAAACTTTTTCGATCAAACTTTTGGATGGAAGTTTTAACAAAAATTTTGATCGAACGTTTTTCGATTAAACTTGTGATTTAAACTTTTTGACTGAAGTTTGGATTCAACTTTAACTCAAAATTTGAATGAAACTTTTTCGATCAAACTTTGATTGAAACTTTGATTGATTTAAAAGTTCCTGTGAACGTTTCAGCGGAAAAGTTTCTCTGAAAGTTTTGAGAAAAGTTTCTAGAAAAGTTTTGAGGAAAACTTTCCTAAAATGGAAAGATGCGGGATGTGAAACTTTGTGAAAAAAGGAAAGTTGCCTCCCTGTCGGAAGGTTTGCTCGATTCTGTCCGAGCACGCGTGCGTAATTAGAATCGCCCACATCCCAAGGCGGTTCAATTCAGAGAAACTTATAAGATGGCTCAAAAGGAAATTACAAGTGCCATTCTATATGGATATCATATTTCTTATGTCCTTGGGTATATGGACATTACAATGTGAAATATGATTTCAATAGGAAACTTCCTGTTGAGTTCTAAGTAGAGTGTACATCACATGATTTATTTGGAGTGCATAAGGGAAATTTAAAATTACACAGAAGAGTGATTGTAATTTCAATGCTTAATTACTTAGTTTATTTTTTCTGCTGAACTAGTATTAGGTTCCAACATAATATACATGGGCCTAAAATGAGGTTGTATGAGCCCAATATCTTTGAACAATATGGATTCACTTAGGCCCACCTAGCACTATGGGAAGATTGTTTGAGTCCAATAAAACTACCTGCAACCAAATATCTCCAAACCCTAACTGTGATTCCATCTGTGGCGGCGGCGATAGAAAGTAAAGGTGGAGTAAGATCTGGAACATGTGTTCCACCCCCAAACCCTCCGTCGAATACAAGGAAGAGAATCTAGCAAAAGCTTCCTTGTACTAGGAACCCCTCCTCGTCACTTGCTTCGCTGGTTTGTATTTTGGCTCATCGTTCTATACCATGTGATTTTGTTTTCTTTGCATTGGTAATATGCTTGTTTTCCTATAGCACAAGATTGTCTTCCTTGATTTCTTTCTTTAGATTATTTAATTGATAGGGCTAGTCATCCATAGATATGTGGATGTGCATATGTGATTGCCTGCAACAAGGAAGATAAATGACTTCTAGGTTTGAAATGGAGTCAATGTATATTGATCTGCGGAATTCTGTGGAAAGTGCTCTCTTAGCCTAATTTTGATGCATGCATCGAACTTCCTATAATTTTCTTTCATTCTTATCTGCATTGTGGGTGGTCATTTTAGGAATTAGAACAATAGCAATGATCATTCCATATCTCCTCACTGAGTAAATATATGCTCTGGCAATTTAAGGATTTCTAAGTTTCTTAGGAAGTTTAAGGACTTGCATTTGACTCTTACGACATTATATCTTGTACCAAATCCCATACTTCTAGCTGGCATAGAATTTTGTCTTGTGTTTGCCTCTACTGATGCCTCCATTTAAGAATCCAATTAAATAGTATAAAGTATATAATGACTGATATTAGACCAATTTTCAGGTGTACAATTCTTATTGCCAGTATGAAATGCAGAGAGTTGGTTCGTGTAAGCTCATGTGATGAGGAGCAGTATCGCTACCTTGTGTTGCGCACACGGACCATCTTTGCGTCTCTTCGCGCTTGCCTTCAAGGTGCTTTGGATTCCGCTCCAAACATACGATATGCGGTGCCCAACCTCTCACGTGACCTCGGGTCGCAGAGTCACTCACTTGCTGCATCACTCATGTTGAAGGCTGACCTTTGCCTTAATCGAGAGCGGCTGACCATCGGTAACATACCTGGGATATTTGTTGGTGATGCATTCCTATTCCAAGCAGAGATGTTCGTGCTTGGGCTTCATGAATCCTTCCAGGGTGGTATCAGCTCATCAAAGATCTCTGACCTGACCATTGCCACATCTATTGTCATGTCCGGTGGCTACGAGGACAATGTTGATGATGGAGGTGACGTCCTTATCTACTCTGGGCAAGGTGGCCGAGATCATGATAGCAAGAGGCAGACAACCGACCAGAAGCTTCAAGATGGGAACCTCGCTCTCAAGAATAGCAAGGACTATGGCATCGAAGTTCGTGTTATCCGTGGCATCAAGATCAGCCGTAACGACAACATTATCTACTTCTATGATGGATTGTATAAGGTTGAAAGCTGGTGGCCTGAGCGGGGCCATTCAGATTTTAAGGTGTACAAATTCAAGCTGAAACGTCTACCAAATCAAGCTCCCATGGGCTCTATGATGTACCGAAAGGCCAACAAGCTCAGAGTAAGTATGCTCAATCTCCCACCGGGGCAACAACTATTTGATCTTTCCCAGGGACAAGAGTGCTTGCCAGTTGGTTTCTACGGCGTTGTGGGTGATGACACTTTCAACCCTTTAACTTCTAAATACCTTCCCCACACGGTACATCCAAAGATCGCATTGTTCTACCAGAGCCAGGGTGCTTGCAACTGCATTGGAAACTGCTCCGCTGCCGCTGGAAATGGGTGTTTTTGTGTCAAAATGAATGATGATGAGCTCCCGTACAACAAATCTGGAGTGCTGCTCCATGGGAAGCGTATGGTATTTGAGTGTGGGCCACAATGTCAGTGCCCTCCAACGTGTCCGAACCGGGTGAGCCAGAAGGGTCTCAAACGGAGGCTACAGGTGTTCTGGTCTAAAGCGATCGGGTGTTGGGCGCTTAGATCGCTGGACTTCATCCCGGCTGGCACATTCGTTTGCGAGATCACTGGGAAGGTCACCTTCCTTTCAAAGGTAGAGCAGGAACAATACATAAATAAGGTGGCTACCAATAATCATAGCTTTGAGGATGGTATCTTGATGTTTCCAGAGAAGCTACCACACCGGTACATGGAGTGGGGGAACAACATCACTCAGGTGCTTCCTGGTTATAAGCCGCTGGCTAACTGGGCTGAGTCAGTCGTGCCTGAGAGTCTTAGCTACTTGGTGATTGACATGACAGATGGCAGGAACGTGGGGTGCTACCTGAGCAACAGCAAAACTCCCAACGTGTTTGCCCAATTCGTTCTTTTTGATAACCATAGTATGTCCATGCCACATGTCATGATCTTCGCGTTGCAAGATATCCTGCCGATGACAATGCTGACCCTGGATTATGGTTATGGAGAAAATAGATGATAAAGCACAAGCAAGGTAATGCACAAAGCATGCCCTCCGACCCCTATTTATTTCTTAATTTGCTGCTGCTATTCATTTTACCGCATAAAACAACCATTTCACTTTGTTCAGTTGGTCAGCAATGTAGTTTTGTTTTCAGGTAATAACTTGCTATGGTATTCATTTTACCGCATCAACATTATAAGCAATCTACAACTGTGTGAAGTTATGGTATTGATATTTTGTTACTTATGCAAGATGTTCCACTTCCTAGATTCATACTAGCTGTTGACAGTTGTTCATATGAGCTGAATGCTCTAGCTCGATGCTCTGCTTCATTTTAAGGCGATTTTGCTTACATATGGTATAGTGGATGATAATGAAGATATACCTGTGGTATTTTTTTATTAGCGTCAGATAGCAAGGGTAGTTAAAAACTAGTTCAATTCGAATATGGAGGTAGTATTTGATTGACTGCAAAAATAAAATGTAATGTGTGTTCCTCTTACTATGGTTGTCTCAGGACTACAGATGGAGAAGCTAAAAGGAATACCAACTCAGTAGTGGTCAACTGGAAGAGAGGTGCAGAGGCTGCTGGTAAAGCAAGGAATAAAGATACTTCTATTTTTCTCGAATTGAACATTTTCGTCTGTTCTGTGTCTCGTGTGTTTTGTACTTTTGTGGAGCCTAGTGTTGTGTTTCCCCGTAACTTGCTACTGCATATTTCATTCCTGGTATAAGGTTATTTGAAGACATTATGTGCTTTTCTAAGATCGTGTTCTTCAAAATTGTTTGTTACTTGTTCATGAATGACGAAAATGATAACAGCTTGCTTGTTACTGGCGACGTCAGCTTATTATTATTATTTTCTGCAAAAGGATGAGATCTCCAGTTCTAATGTAGCAGAGAAAGTATATTATTCATGTAGTAATTGATATTCATCCCTTGCAATATTCTGGGACATTTGTGCCGTGCCGTCCTTTATCTCACAACGTTAGGAAAGCGTTTCTTAATTGCAACGCTCAGAACCTTGAAACTTCAGTTCGATCAATCTAACTCGAGAAGTATGAGGAAACCGACTCAGAAACAGATTAGTTATCTGTAACAAGTCACAGGTGAGCCTGCCCCCGGCCTTGGTTTATTATGTTGATAGCAGCGAACAGAGTAGGATTGGCTGGACGAGACAGCAACGCCGTCTCCTAACAGTCCGGGTGTCGTGTACCGTCGCTGAATCGCCGCACGAGCGAGACCGTAGCGATGAAATCCATGGGAAACACGACGAGATCCGTCCCAACTTCCTCTTTGATTGCAAGGTCAGCGCCCTGGAGGCCTGCTGCTCATGCCGTGGTCATGCTCTGTCTTCATCCACTCAGGCCTCCTGTCATCGATCACTTCCAGCGCGTGGATGATGATGGATATCAAGCCGCACAGACTGCTTCCTTGTGCCACGAACACTGGTGGTAAGCCAGCAGCCGGGACCAAGCCCAGCAAGGCCTATTATGCTCCTGAAACCTCTCTGACGTTATGCTTTGCTGCGTAAGATTAACCAGATGACGCCATATCTGAACCTAGCATCATCTTTGTTGCAGATTACATAAATCATTATATTGGACGTGACGATTATAGGGCTACACGGTATAGAAGTTACAAGACCATATCGAGGTAGCTTTTGGGATGCAAACAGAGACCAGAGCTCAATATTGACATGGGCCCTTTTTTGGTTTCTGTAGGTCCAAAGTAATCCAGTAGAGATTGAATTAATGGTGTTTTCCGTAGAGATGGACACTGTGATCGTAAGACGGAGTCGGACGATCTAGTCATGTGTGTGTAGCAATTCCATTATATACTAAATTGTACTGGTGCTTGGTTGGATTCAGATACTGTTGTTAATTGGGATTTTGTGGTTGTCGGTATTTCATTTTGCTGCCGTTGGGTAACTTTGTGGCCATCGGTGACTTTCATGTCTCACTGATGATATATAAGTTGAGGTACCATGCAGAGTTTTAATTCAATGGCCTCAGTTTTAGCTACTGATCTCATATGTTGCTGTAGTTCAGGTTCCAGCAGTTCTGTGTTATTCCTGGACATGTTAGGATCCTTGTTCTGACAACAGTCACCGAAATCTGAATTGCACAGGAAGCTGGTCCCAAAATCACAATTTTCTGTACTCAGATTTTGGCCGAAAGTATATACACAGCATATAACAATGGTCACATTATGTCTCATTCCCAAAACAATACTGAATTAATCTCTATTAGCTGGTCCATGTATTGCATATTTTTTGTTGCCATGTCTTTCCTACGGTCTTCTGTCAACCAGCTGCAAAGCTCTTCACAACTTGGACGTGTGAAATTATATGGTACATGGTTTTCAACCCTCTTGTAGAGTTTGGTACACAACCCCTGTAAATCCTCCAAAAGAACTCATTTCAGTCATTTTCTGATAATTTGAAGGGTTCATACTGATAATCATGCAAGTTTCTCGATTTCCTGAATGATAATATTCTTCTCCTCGTCAAGTTCATCTTCACCTTCATAATTAAGAAAAATGACATTACTAACGAGTACTTCAATAACATCTATTCTTAATGTCCATCAACCATACAATGCTCTGAATAAAATAATTCAGCTACCCCCCTGATCTGCAATAAATCAGAGCACAACTCTACCTTTACTGGTAGGAAGATTGCCAAGTAGCTTCAACAGTTCTCTGCGATTGTCCAGCAGAACTTGAATTATACAACGAGGCTTGTTTGGATTCGCAACAAATACCTGTTTCAGTACTGCAAATGCTTAAAAAGGATCATTCATACGCATGTGCAGACGTGAGCATAGTATGACGAGTCGATGGTGATACCTTGAAAACGTGGAAGGCACATATTCTGATATTTTTGCTTGAATCCTGCAAATAGTGATTCGATATGATAGATGCAAAGCTCATAAAATTATTTTTCTTCTGAGAATGTGATCACATATTTGTGCAGCTGAACAGAACCTTTAAATAAGTATATACAACTATACATTGATTGATATATGGCTTCGGACCAACTAGACAAATTTATATGCAGATTTCTGAAATCCGAAAAGTATAACACGTACCTTCAGTAGATTAATCATGATATTCAAGAAACGAACTTCCAGAATGTATCGCTTCATTATTTGAGCATTAGGAGCCTCCAGTAAAAATTCTGAAAGAAACTGGCACAACAAATGACAATAAATTTCCTTCCGAAGTGAACAAGTTAGTAAAAACTGGTGCAGATGATAAACAGTCAAACCTTCATTGCCTGCCTTCTTGTTACATAATTATTAGATGACAAGAGCCTCATGTAGAGTTCAAAGAACTGGAAAATATTACACAATCAGAGTGATGAACGAAAGGACAAATGGTTCAACAGTTTAATCAACATAACATATATGGCAATCACTTTTAACTTATAAAGAGAATTCGTAATGAAATTCTAAAAGAACATTGTGCTGTCTTATTTTGTTGATATGAACACATCCAGACAGCTGCACTTCAGGAGATTACCTGCTCGTAATGGGAACTCAAAAACTCCGCGACAACAGTTTCATGTTTAGTAAGCAGATCCTGCAACCATCTTATCAAGAATGACCATCAAAATCGATTCTTGCATCAACAGTAGGAATTCAAATTCAAAAACAAAATCTGTGGATATTTGTTTACCTTGAATGTGTTCAGAGCGTCAGAAGCAATATCAAAGTTTGGGAGCTCAACATACTCAAAAAACAGCTCGAAGCTACTAGATTCCAATATGTATCTGTAAGAACACTACAAAATCAGATGCATGTAAAAATAGTCTAATTAACAATTATCAATAAGTTTCAATTTTATGAAACTCTTTGCTATCTATCATATAGATTTATTCTAACAGAATTAACAGAGCCATCACATATTAACTTACTCTGTTTGAAGCACATATATATAGTGCTTATAATTAAGATATGAATAATAAATTAAGTAAGAATAATGACCAAAAGGAAACTCCAAATGAATAGACAATTTGAGCCCTTACTTTGCAAGTGTTGGGTACTTTATGCATTCTCTTAACATGTTCCCACAGTTCAACGCAATTTCCAAATTCTTGTAGCTGTTATAAAAAAAAAATCAAAAGTCAAATTTGTACACTTAGGCCCTGTGTGGATCCACCTCCTAAACATTAGTTGACTAAAGTTTAGCTACTTTTTCTCCAAACATGACCTCCTAAACTTTAGTCAAGTCACCTTCTAAACTTTAGACCACTAGTCATCTCAACCTTGCTAAACTCTCCTAAACTTTGGATAAAGACAAATAAAGTCAAAAGTACCCCTCATCACATGTTAGGGATAGAAAAAGTAAAGGTGGAGAAACATTTATTGAGGGTTAGATATGTCCACTTTTTGTTTAGTCATGAACTTTAGTCATGGACCCAAACATGCATCTCCTAAACTTTAGTTGGCTAAACTTTAGATGACTAAACTTTAGTTGACAAATTTTAGCCAACTAGAGGATCCAAACACCCCTTAGAGTTGTAGACACAGATATGGAATAATAAAGTTATAATTAAATGATGACTAGAAAAAATGAAAACGATGAACTGCAAGGCCCAGAGTGCAGAACCCGTTTGGCTGCACGTAAATGGTCAGAGATCAATAATTACAAAAGCTTATAAAGGAGAATATGTGGTAGACGATAGCCGTCAGCTAACTACAGAGTACCTAGAGACAATAGCTTGTAAAAGGATCACAGTTGTTTTAGCATACAGGTGAAAATAGTGCCATCTTAAGTAAAGAAATGGATGACTCACCAACCGACTAGGAAATCTAAAAGCTCGAGATGATTTTCAATGTGCTGCACACAGCAATAACTTTCATCGACCTTCTGACGAAGCAAAGTGCACCAGCAGTGAACCAGATCTTTTCTTACCTACAAAATTAAGCGAATTTGTTCAAAACACCGGTGAAGAAAATGCAGATAAACCAATTTAGTGAGGAGCTGCAACATACTCCCCAACCCAAGGAAGGCAGATTCTGGACGAACAGGGAGAGGACGTCCTCCTTGCAAATCTCAAGGGTTATCTGCAGGACCTGCTCTTGATTTGGTTCTACTTCTCCATCCCCAGAGAGCATGAGCCTCAAGGATGAGATGTTTTTCTCAACCTCTTCCAGAGCCTGACGAAAGGATGCATATGGGTTGGTTCATGATCGCCATAAACACTAAAAGAAAATTTCCTTGCGTCACCATATAACACAACACGACCAACCACCTCAAACATTATCACCATTACAATACGAAATTAGTTTCTAAAAAAACAATATGAAAATAGCAGTTTTCCGGAGCATCGAACAAGAAAAATAAACAATAAATCATGTCAACGAGGGCGTAAAACTAAACAGGACACTGCAATACCCTACAACTGCATATTTTCCCTCCAAGTTTGATCATTACTAATTCGTTTTAAGAACCAGGGTGAAAGGATTAACCATGATGAACAGTCTTAGTTTGGCACATGAGAACCTTCGAAGGGAATTCCAAGGCCAAAAGGGAAAACTCTGTTACAAAGAAAACGAAGGAAATGATCCAAGCAACCACCTGATTACCGAACTGGTGATCAAACCACCGCTAAGATCGCAATTTTCCCGTTCGATTCAGTCACCAAAGACCCCCTAGCGGGTGCTCGGGCTCCTTGATCTCGAAAGATAATTCCGTGGACCCAAGAAGCAGGGGGAAGGTGGAGAGATTGACGAATCACCTTGGCATGGGTCCGGGTGTGAAGCGCGAGGAAGGAGTCCTTGATGGAGCGGACCACCTCCTCCGGCGTCGACGGCCGCAGCCGCGACGCCATCCGGAAGAAGAAGGACATGGCGCTGTCAGCGACTCGGCGGCCGGCCAACGGCAGCGGGGCGTAATGCACAGTTTTGTCGTCTACGTATGGATGGGGCCGGGCTCGGGCGGTTGTGACGCCCTTTTCTGTCTTCTCTGGCTTTTGCTTTCGCCGCGCACAGTTTTTTCTTTCACCACCTACCTTTATTTATATTTTATTGTGGGATGAGTTTTTTGTTTACTTTCTGAACAATTTGTTTTGTCGAAATTTACCCCTCGAATAAAATCTTAGTTTATTTTACTTTCACAAATAATTTAAGTTGCTCCAATATACTCCTTATACAATTTATCTTTTTTTCTCTTCTAATCATTTGATTTAAAGCTCAAAATTTGCATAATAATAGATGATATCAATATCTATGTAACAGAAATATTATATATATTTTATGTATAGTTTTAGAACTATATAGATAATATTCGATACTACTCTCTCTATCCCAATTTACTTGTCATCCTAAGAATTTTTGTGTCAAGTTCATGGAATATTCATCGAACTCGGACATCGGGTTGTCTAGGTTCAGAGAACGTTCAATCAACCTGGTAAAAGGTCGGGATGGCAAGTAATTTAGGACAAAGGGAGTATTAAACTATAGAATATGATTAAAATATACATAATATATTTTCTAGTATAAGATCATATGAAAGCTAACATTGTGTAAAATTAGCATCGAATTCAAATCATATGAAGAGAAACAAAAAGAAAAATTATATTAGGAAGTAAGTTGCACCAACTTGAATTGCTTGAGTGAGTAAATTGAGCTAAAATTTTATTCGGGATGTAACTTGAAGAAAGTAAATTGTTCCAAGAGTAAAATAGACTTATCCTATTATTATTGGGTATTAAAAACCGGATAAACATTTTCAAACATAAAAATATCTACTATGCACAAATTTGAACAAGCCTTAAAAAAATTGACGTCACCCTTTCGATGCAACCTTTATTACTTGTCAG